>WYDI02015624.1:0-58090 GCA_009867235.2 Psittacus erithacus | reverse complement strand
AAGGGAAGGGAAGGGAAGGGAAGGGAAGGGAAGGGAAGGGAAGGGAAGGGAAGGGAAGGGAAGGGAAGGGAAGGGAGAAAGGCAATCGCTGGTTTTCTCATAAGGATTTTCTTTTATACATAGCTTTATCGTATAATTTTGTCCCTGTTGGGCACACTGCCTAAATTTAAACACAAACAGTCAAGCAATGAAGAAACATTACCACATTTACTGTGAACAAAAACTCCCAGTTGTACAGTGAAATTTTAATACATTTCAACTTATCTCTTTTACTAATGGGGAGAGTACAAACCCTGCAGGAATTCGTTCTGCAAACTGGTAATTACAGTAGACTCACTTTTTTATAATGCATATGTATAGGCAGACACAAGAACCATAGCTGCCCTTTTGATGTAGGTCACAATAGAAATGTTTAAAAAATTATGAAAATCTACAGCAATTCTAAAAGAATGCATTATTTCACAGGAAGTTGTCCTTTAGCGATACTCAAGAACACAAATATACATAATACAATATAATATATATATATTTATTTGCTTTTATAAACCGAAGCACAAGCTTTATCAGCCTGTTCTATTTATTCAAGTGGTTTTGGTTGGCTGGTTTTTTGTATGTGTGTGTTTGTTGGTGTTTGGGGTCTTTTTTTTGGGTAGATTTTGTTTTGGTTTTTTTCCCCAACGTACAGAATAAATCTACCCCTACTGGTACAAAGCTGGAGTTTCCATCCTACAATATCTTGTGAGCTCAGAATTTTTTTTTTGTTCTCCCATGCCTCTTCCTCTGCAAACCCTTCAAATTTAAATAGTTTTGATCTTCAAATTTATGTCTCATTAAATCTTTATAGAACATATTTAAAAGCACTATTTTAGTTGCATAGATTTACAGCACGCAACGTCCAACTCAGCTAAGACAGGACATGCTGTGTCTGGCAGAATATGTTTGAAGTCTACATAAAGACAGATTAAATTTAATCCAAGCGGGTGTGGAATCTAAGCAAGATCTACTGCCACTGTCATTCATAAGGACAATATTTATCTTTACTATAGTAATGAGAAGACAGAGCCATATGTTAACTAAAAAAAGAAGTACGAGTAAGGGCCTGCAAAACATATAGATATTTCCAGGTCTCTTACGGTCTGCACCATTTGGGGTTTTTTTAATGCCTATCAACCATAACACTTGGTTCTGCAAATACTTGCATCCTCACTGTCTACATACACACATATTCATGCTCTCCTCTTTAAAGGCAGAAAAAATTGTTCTCAAACAATTCAATAAATAATTAAATCACTGTGTTCTGTAAGCATAATACATAAAAAATTGTATCAGAATTCCATATTCTGAAGTTCCTGTAAACAGGCACATCTTCAAAATTGCCAAAAGAGCAAACTATATGTTTATCATTTACTTTAAAAACTGATTTGTCAATACTATTTACACTTACGTAGCATCTCCTTGAGCAAAATGCTGCAAATTCATCAGTTTGCAGCACCCAGCTTGGTAAAACCAAAATCTGCCTGTTTCTGTTAAGAAGCTGTTGTGTCTTATGCTGGTTGGACAGTAATGTGAAACATTAGTAAGTTTCTCTTACTATGGAATAGTATGGTCACAGCTCAAAGCAGTCATAGGTCATGGGTAAAGTCACTAGAACTAATGATAAATGGCGTAAGTCACTGCTAACAATTACTCTAAATCACCAACAGGGTGATCTAAATCGCCAGATGAAAACTGTAAGACAGTGATGGGGAAGGTCTTTCTTGTAACACCTTGAAGCACAGTATCCATGGAGGCACTATTAGGACCCTTGAAATTTTACATGAGTTTAAAATTTTGATTTCCCACATTGCTGGCGCTAGGTCTCTCTCTCTCACACACAAATGTAACTCTCTTCTCCAGAGATGGTTGCTTCTAACAGTGAAATTATTCTTTCATAAAAAAGTGAATCGTTAATGACTCTGGAATCACTTTTTATGTTTGTTTTTGTTTTTTTGTTTTTCTTTTATTTAATAAAAGAAATATGATCTTGACTAAATTTGAAGAGATTCTTTCTCATACAGAATTAGGGAGTTCGGTACAATGTAAACATCAGACCGAGGAAGGGTGCAACACTAGATTTACTAACAAAAGCCACTACACTTGATGCATGAATGTAGAGTAAGTGAGAATAAGGATGAGAAAGTGAAATGCTCATTCCTACAAAGAAGTGAAATCTACAAAGTGCTAGGAGGAAAAGACTAAGAAATATGTGTGCTAGCAGGTCTACAAGTGTAAACACTCCTCACAGTGACAAAATGCATTTTCACAGAAGATGAATGCTGCACCACTTATGGCTCTGGCTGATGAAACACTTAGGATGTGCTTAGTCAGCAAGTCTCTGTTGAAAGCATATAGGAGGTAACACAAACTCATCCTCTGAAATTACCTTCACCACTGTGCCTCATAATTAAGGTAACAACCTTGTCACAGTGGTTTCTGTCTTAGGGTGGGCAGAGGAGAGAAGCAGAAGCAGAGTCTAGATTTCCCAATACATAATGCTGCACTAAAACGTTGAATTCCTAGATTTCAGAACCAGTATGGGAAAAAACAAGAGAAAATATACCCCAGACTAAGTGTCTTTTGGGATAGAAGGCACCAGATCTAGTCATATTTCTAAATGGGAGAAACAACATCTTTACAATGACCATGCAGAAGGCAGCCTGCTTTCCTCTTCCTGAGTTACCAATTTAATTTAATTCCCAAGAATTCACAGAAAAAGAAACTACAACCAACTTGATAAAGAAACATCTCTCTTTTATGTATTGTCACATGCAAAAGTGAACAATGCCTATTTTTAACAATCTTTAATTAAAAAAATTATGATAGTACAATCAGTTTTACTGAATGGGTATAAAAAGATTGTATGTGAGATAACTGTGCATGAAGACAATCTAACAAAAGAATTTATTCATTATTTATTTATTGACTCCCAAGTCTTAGTGATCATTTCAATTTGAGACTCAATTTTGCAGAGCATATAAGACATTCAACACATGCACGGGTTCTGTGGACCTTGATGTTAAATAACTTCTTCCTTATTACTCCTTATTTCTGCAACATTACGTGTAACATTTGATCATGCATGGGTAAAGAAAACTAATCAAAACCCAGGTAGCTGCAGTTCAAGGAGACAGCCCTCAGTGTGACCTGAGACAGCATAGTGTAAACTCCTGACAGTGAAGCTAGAATAAATTTAGGTTGCCTGTACAACTCCACCCTGGATGCATGTGTTACTTTTACGAGCAATTAATTTTGACACAAACTTAACTGTAAAGGAATCCAGTGGCTTGCAACGTACACATTAAACCATGTTTGAGATGCTGACATTTTAAAGTAATCTCTGCTTCTAGGGAGAATAGATAGCCCTAAAGTGTGGGATGTAGAAGCACTTCAAAACCTGTAGAGTCCAGCTGAGTGCTGTGCTTGCTAGGATGACAGCCATGTTCCCACTGTCACTCCATGTCTGCCTAAGAATTTAGACACCAGCAATCATGTCTATCACAGATGATGCAGCAGAATGACCCTTCCTCAGTGAGCAGCATCAGTGAGGGAAGAAGGCATTGGGGGGGTGGGGGAGAACAGAAATGGTTTTTTTCTTTGCTATTTACCTGTTTAACTTATGGGTGGCTGAAAATTCTGTATCTGTTTATAACAGAAGAAGCAGTGAGCAAGGAGAAAATTACTTTTAAGCACAGTACCACAGAAAAGATCAACAAAGTATAGGAAGCTTACCACATAGTAGCATTGCTTTTTACATGTCACCAGTCCTGTAAGAATCATTGCTATGTTAGGTAATAAATATTCAATGCAGCTATCATTTCTAGAGGTTTACAAATGTGAATGTGCATTCATTTGTACAATGTCCTGAGATTAAGACTTCCATGTAATCAAATTGTTAGCTGTTAATACATTTGTGGTGTACTGTAGCCAGCCCATTACTGCAGTTTCCGTCACAGTAACTTGCCCCTGAGCAAGAAATTTAAAGCAGGTAGTCAAGATTTTCTTGCATAATTCACATTAATTGCAGCTAAATTGGGCCAAATAACTACCAAATTGTTTTTCAAAGATCAACATGTCCTCTTTCGGTGTTGCATTTAAGGTGGGGGAGACAATACATGATTCACTGATTCATTAGGAAAGCATGTTCATATAGACAGAAAATCTTGCATTTAAATATAAAATCAGTTTTTCTCCTAATCTCTTATTTTGTAATAGCTTGTCTCCATCTACATATATTTATTTAAAATCAGTCAAGGAGAACTCTAATGCTAGAGTGCACCCAAGGAAAAACCAGCAATTTAGTAACACAATTTTGTAATCTTCAGATTTTCCATTGCTTTTGGTTTTATTCAGTGACAGGGGCAGTCAGTCACTTGTCTGGCTTTGATACTATCCACAGATCTAAAACAGATTAGGCAATGGTAGCTGCAGCTTTGCTGCAGCAACCTGTTCCTGTATCTCAGAGCTGGAATAAGAAAAGTCATACTCCCAAGACACTCAAACTTTCAGAATTCTGTAGAAACCGCAGGAAAGGCAAACCAATTAATAAGGAAAGATTTTTTTTCTTTTTTTCTTTTTTTTCTTTTTTTAAGAAAATAAGCTGGTTTACTAAATGAAACTTACCCAATCAGACACATGAATTCAGCAGAGGATGACAACAGCTGCATAGATGCCCCAGGAACAACCAGGCCGCCCTATCCAGAAGAAGGTATCCCTAATATACTGCAATAAAGTAAAATAACTGCATCTTTTGTCACTTGGCAGCATGCACTGTATTTGAACCCGTTTATCTTCTAGATTATTTCAGTTCCAGGAATAAATGCAGTCCTTATTTGTTCCTTGTTTTTATCACATCCTAACTGCCCATTTTGATTTATCAGTATTCAATGCCTTTAAAAATCAAGCAACACACTTCCTCATAGACAAATAAGTCAACTGAACACATTTAATGCATTCCCAGCTTCTTCTGTAAGGTCTCTCCCAACTTTATCTAGAGGAATACAGTATTCAGTGCATGTTTAAAATTTCTTTCATTTTTGCCTTCTGCTTCTGGTGTTAGGTCAGACTAAGTCTAGCATCAGCTACAGTAATCCTACTGCTACTCAGCATATGAAGTGCTAAGCATGGGCTCTGCAAACAGGAACGCCCTCATTCCCTATGCAAAGACCAGTCGGCAGGCTCTAATCCTGCGTGTATACTTATATGCACATGCTGTGCTGGTGCTAAGCCTTGTATTTATTCCTGTCACAGCACCCAGCAGCTTACTACAAGGCAAAACTTACTTTATTCACCTTTTAATATGTAAACGCTTTGCAGTAAATACATATACTGTGCACTTTTGTGTACAAAACAGACCAGGCTGGTAGATTCTAAGATTCTATGAAAGTGAAATGGCTTGGTGTGCACAGAACCAGAGGCCCAGAGCCTCTTCCCATTGCAGTCAATAAGAGCATTGTCCTGTTTCACTGAAGGCAGAAGGTGCCTGTCATGGCTTTTTTTGTAACAGCTGTGAGAAACAGAGCCTAGCATAGTAACCTGGAAGTCTGTCAGTGACAATCTCCCTTCCCCCAAGTTATAAAATTGAAAGGATTATTGTACTGGGATGCATTTTCTAAACTGTATCTGCTTTCTAGCATATTGTATCATGTATCAGCCCAAGAGAGTGAAGTGTGAGGCTATCAGCTTAACTATCTAACAGATGGGATCAAATTCCGCTTTCAGTTTACATTTTGATGCTCTTATGGCAATAGAACAGCACAGACACTGAAACATGTGGTAACCCTAGCAGGTATCAGTGGTAGACCTTATTCACAGACGCTGCTATAGCTGCTCCTCAGTGTCCTTTCTCCCCCAACAAATTCGCAGCAGCTCTGATGAGAGCTCCCAGACAGGCTTTTACTGCCACCCTCACCATCGTGAAAGCCATTCCCTGAAGCCCTCACTTTCATTCACCTCCACAAATGCGATTGCCAGCAGCAGCTGGACAGTAAATGCCTGTATGTATGCAGGAAGAGTTAAATCAGCATCCTGAGCCCTTAATTGCAACTCTTCTCTCCTGCGGGACAAAAGCACAGGCCAGATGGAATGGGTTCCTCTGTCTAGACCTCAGGGTCTACGTGATGGACGATGCTAGCATAAAACAAGCATGCACATACAGAGAGGACTAAACTCAGCTCCAAGAAACTTATGTGTCACCTCATTACAGCCAGTGGATTTCCATGATGAAAAGTTCAGGTCACAATGAGACAAATGGGAGACTTTTCTCTCATTTTTGTGAGTTCCACCAGGTCATAATTAAAAGCAACATTTAGCCTTGCACAAATTAGTGACTGGTAAGACCAAGACGCAACCACAAGCAGACTCTTTCTCCACTCTGCTTACCACCTAATCCTCTTTGGTCTGAAAACTGGTCTGGAAATTGCATAAAAGCCACCCTTCTGTTGAGATTTCCAGTCTCCGAGTAACAACTCTGCCAGACACCCCACAAAAACAGACCCTGTTACAGTATGCTGATAAGTCTGTTTCCACTCCTAGGAAAAGCCAGATGGTGCAGAGGTGTGTGATAGTAATTTCTAAACCCCAAAATTTTAAAACTGAAGAACAGTTGTAGTTAGTTTGAGTTTAAGGATCAGATTCAGGTCAGTTCCATTTTATCCAGACTGATTCACTTTTCCCTATTATTATTATTTGATTGCCAAAAATGTGATTGCTGCTGTGAAATCCTCAAAAAGAAGAGCAGTTTAACTTTGGGAGCTTAAATGCAGACACAGAGGAACAAGATGTAAGAAGTAGCTAAGAAGGGAGTCAAACTCATGGAATTATTTTTCTTGACTTTCTAAACAAAATAATAAAAATTTTCATCAGGAAACAAACACATGCAAGTTCTCACAAAATAGAAAAAGCACATTCTTTATCAATTCATCTAAATTTAATTGAAGACTTTGAAATGAACACTGGCTTTGGTATTTCAGAAAGCAGTATTTACATGAAGAAAGTATCATGCCAAAACCCGGGAAGTGATGCTCCATTAATATTCATTACATGCCAACACTCAAAAAAAAAAAGGAAAGAAAATGTAAGCTGCCAAGTTTATTTTGGCAAAGCTGTATGACATGATTTGTATTCAAAGCAAAATTTAGAAAAATGTCTTTAAATAAATGTAAATCCTTTTCAAATAGGAAAAAAAAAGCGAAACATAGAGTAGAAAACGCATTTCTGAGTTTTACCTTTTTTTCAATGCTAGACTGTACATAAGCAGTGATCAGTGAACTACACTGTCATAAAGGACCTACCAGCTTAAGTTAGATGCACTTTTTTTCTCTCTTCATAGGACTTGATTTGCTCAGTTATAAAGAAGTTATAAACTGATGTTGCTTAATATCTTTATCCCCTCCCACCTATTTTACACAAAGAGAAATACCAGTTTTCCTTAGCAAAGACTAAACTACACAAGAGCATGGCAGTGGCCTTCACATGTTGTTAGAATACTTTTCAGAAATAAAAACTGATTTGTTGCTTGACTGGCCTAGTGGCAGGAAGGGGGCCAGTGGTGTCCACATTGTACAGTGGAATGAATGCCATGCAGAAATTCCGAAAAACTCTTTGAACAGCTTCATGAAACAAATAAGCCCAAGCAGCACTCCATGCATGTTTAGCCACATTGCTTCTGGCACCTGAGTAAGTCTGTATAAAACCAGGCCAGGTATCTTCCTGCAGCACAGGACCAAGAGGCTGTCCCATACTGTGAGGTGCCCAAGTGACACACAACACAAAAAACTCAGCATATCAGGGCAGACAAGGTTCTGTCCTCAAAACAGACACTGGGAACTTCTGTTTATTCTTGTTTAAAATTTCACCTACTCATTGCAGCCGCTGCCTGTACTCTTCTTCCATTCTTTTTTCATTTCCCACACCCAGCCAAGTTCTAGTTCTACTGATTTAAGCCTGAGATTACCTCTTGCCAGCAGGCAGGGGAACATGAGATGAGGGGACCATGGGCTACAATGCAGGCAAAGGCATTTTCTCTGGCTACACAAAGGGTGTCTCCTCTCCCTGGCAGCCTGACCAGAGCTGTTTCCACCCTTCCCGTGGGAACACGGCAGGCTGGCCACAGCCAGGTAGCGCTAGGGCTAGTAACACAAAGCAAGGTGTGAGGTAGGGACATCTTTGAGCAGGGAGCAAGACAAGATGAGGTAAAAAAGGGTGCTCATAGTTCCTAGGAGGCATTTTGGAAGGAAGGAGGAGCTCACTAGGCAGGCAAAATGTCTTGCTTGAAAGCTGTTTCATCTTTCTTAGGACAAATGATTGTGCTGGTATTTGGGCTGGCTAACAAAGAAAACCAGGTGTGGTGGCAGGCATTAGTAACAACTGCCATACTTGGGAAGAATAGCAACTGAAGACTAAGGCTAAGGAACTGGAGAAACACTACAGCATCAGAGACTATGCATGAAGGAGAGAGGGGAAACAAACAAGTTCAGAACCATTTTAAGACTGAAGAGCAGAAAGGAGGTCTCATCTGTATAACCACTGCTTTGCAACTTTTGGAGGCCATTACTGGCAACTATCCATATGTTCATACTGATGTATTATTTTTCAAAATTATCATTCAAGCCTGTTGGCATATACAGCCTTCAGCTATAAGCATATATAGTAATATTCTTCACTTCATTTAACATTTTCTTCCCTTTTCTACAACAATGGCCATATTCAATAAGGGCTACAATGATCCAAGGCATATGCTTCCTAGGAGACTGGCAAAGATAGTAACACAGAGGCATCTCACCTAACTACTGAGTAGGACAGTATCTAATAGTTATTAGTTAGTAATACTATTACATGCTACTAAAAAAACCATATAACTTCAGTAGCTTTGTAAATTCTCCATTAGTGTCAGCATCCAAATTCAGTACTGTTGAAGGGAAGGAATCCCAGCAAATGAAAGGAATGTAATTCTCCTTAAATAAAATTGCCACTTCTGTAATTTTTCTGATGTTTTCTGGTGGTTTTGGTCAGGCACAGTTTCTGAAGTCAAAAGAGACTGGGTCTATGCCAGGTTGTTCCTCTTTCCTAAATCTGAAATACTTGACATGCTTTGGGAAATGACTGCTTATGAGAAAGTGATGACTTTTCAAGTGTTTAGTCAGCACAAGGAGAAGTTCCAAAGCTCTCCCAGCCCCTTGTAAAACTTCAAGGGAGTAAACATACGTGGAGAGAAGAAGAAAACGTGACAGGTAGTGGTTCAGGAAGGAAAGGATGACAGAAAGCACTGGGTCAGATGAGGAGAAAGAAGTTAGGGAAGGGAGGTGATAAAGGCAGAGGGCTGGGGTGAGGGGGGAGGGATGTGTAGAGAAATAAAACAAAAGAACTAGGGAAGAAGATGCAAATAAGAAAAATTGAAAAACATGTTAGAGGAAAAGGTCAGAACTATTGGCCTTTCACATTTATAAGAATTTAAAATTCAATATGTCAAGGGGTAAATACTACAATTTTGAGAGTAGTGTGCATAATAGCAAATTGATGGGCCTGCCACAGCCATGCAAAGCTTTCACATGTGAAAACATGTCATTGCACATAATGTGCATCCATCCTGTTGAAATAAAGACAGTCATCAAAAAAGAGGAAGCATGGAATTCATTTTAATGATTTCTAGAGTAAATACCCACAACACACACATCCCTTTCAAATGGCTTTTACCAGAATCCTCAATGTATAGGCATTAGCTGTATGGTTACATTTTACAGTATAAAATCAGGAACTCCACTTAATTAAAACTAATTTGTAAAGCACTTGCAGTGTTCCTGAGTTTCACCGGTGCACCTCAAGTGTTTTACTACTCAGAATTTATCCTTACAACTGATGGAAAACTTTCAAAAAAGACATGCGACCTGCAAGGATAAAAATATATCTGTTATTTAAGAAAAAACAATGCATAGGCCAGAAGTATGTTGCTTTCATTCTCAGCTTCATTCCATTTAACTCCTAAAAGTCTCCTGGTTTTGCAGAGACACAAAGTATGAATGTAAAAAACAGAATAACATGACAGCAGCTCTGAGGAATCCCTTTCTCACAGAACATTAAACAAAGAACCAGCATAAGCAACAGTACACAAAACTTCACATGCATGGAACCTATCAACATGGTGAGTAAATGAGGCAAATATATACCATGACTCACTAGATTAAGTCAGAAGACACCTTAGCTCTAATGTCCATATGGAGGAAAGTCAAAGCCATACTCTCCCACTTGTATCCAGAGTACAAAGAAAAGTGAAAAGTATTTGCCCTATTAACCCAAATAACTTACCAGGATAATGAATGTGATTAAAAAAAAAAAATAAATAAAATTTTGCCAACCTCTCTGATTATGTTGCCAAGTAAAACAATAGTTATGCAATTCCAGAGTCTACATGTCTATCAGTTTTACCTTTCCACAATTTCTGAATGCATGAATCTATTCTTACGATCTCTGGTAGAAAGGTGGACTTTGCAAAGATACTAGTTCTTACAATATGGTTGCACAAAGTATGGCCTAGAAGCTGCATGCAGTCCCCAAAACTTTTGTTTTGGCCTGCCAGGAACGTACAGCCAGGGAATTCCATTACACTTACTTAATAGTGAAAGGGTAGCAGCAATTCCAGCTCCTGCCTAGTCACACCACACCTCTTATCAATGCAAGCAAAGGTACCTCCGGATTACAAGAGTGCTGCAAAAGGTGGGCTGGAGGGGAGGCTTGGGAGAAGATTAGAGAGCTGTAATAATTATCAACACCAAGAATAAAGCTGTAGAAGATCTGGTTTCACTATACTGCTGTTTACTCAAATGTCTGCCTGATACAGCTATTTCAGATTTGTATTTTCAATCTTACGAGAACTGTGGGGGGAAAAAAATATCTCTGTTCATGCCATGCCTGGAACTAAAAATTACTGGGCATCTAAGAACTTGGAATCCCCCATACTTCATGTAAGAAGAATGGTAAAATAAATTGCCTGAGTACATGATTGTACAGGTTGTTTGCCAGACATCAACAAGACTTCAGAGTATTCAGATGTATTTCTGAGTATAGTGCAAAAAAGGTAAATAAAACTGAAGGAACAGCCATGCTAAAATCAGATTCTAAATGGCATACTACACACAGAGAGCTTTACAGAATTTTCAGGAAAGGTTTAGATAAGTTTGTTTTGTTTTGTTTTGTTTTTCCGAAAGGTTTGCTTAAGAAATATTTCACCAGAAGGGTCCTTTGTAGTAACACCTGGTTAAGCTCTTTCCTTGGTATTATGGCCAGACCTCACCAATGCTACTGAACCAATCAATATTGCATACTGTTAGGTTTTCACAGATCTGTAGGGGGATCCTGAGCTCTTAGGCAAATAGATCTTTAAAGATCACAACTGACCAGGACATGAATCAAGGTAAATTTTCATACAGCCAGTTTTTGTGAAGCGATTAACCAAACACAATCACTATGGTTCAGTTAATTAAGTACAGCAGTTACTTGTTCTTATTTTTCCTGGTTCTCAGACACTTTTAACTACAAAACATTAATGGAATAGTCATATATGTTTCATGACAATCCCCACTCTTTTTTACAGCAATTTTATTAATCTAATAAAAACCTATAGACATGTGACATCACAGACAGTAAAAAAATTATGAAATAATGACATTTGGAAAAAAAACCTTGACATTCGCTCTAGTCTTCACAATTTAAACTATGTGCAAAATTTTTACATCAGTAAAAATAATTCTAAAATCTTGTTTATACCTAAGTATTTTCGCAAAATCTTTAGATTTTTACCTCCTTCTTCAGCAAAGTTAATGTAATAACCCACACAACTCCAGCTTGCACACACTTTACAAACCAAATTACATGATATATGCTAGCCTCTCACCTACTATTGTTCATACTAGCCAAGAGTTTAACATTTACACCTGACTGACTAGACTGTGACTAAGCATATAACTTAAAAGTAATAATCACCTACTTAGTATTAAACCTTATTCAAATCTGATAATTGTGGAATATTTGGAGAATACTCCTTTGCAGTTCTGCTCATTTTATGATTAGTAAAATCAAAGGTTTGAAAACATACAGAAAAACAGTCCTGATACTTAACATATACACATTTTTAAAGATAATGAATGGATTTTGAATGTTAAGCATTTCTTATATAAAAAGGCATCCAACTGAAAACAAGTTAGAAGGACCAGCGCCTTAGAACTGGTGAAGTTAGCTCCTACTCCTCTTTCAGATTTTATTAGTGTGACTGTCAGTTACTCTTTACAAAAATACAGTATAAAAAAGCTGAAATATAAGAATCACATCATTAGGGGGAAAATAAAATAACTAAAGCAAGGTCTTTACATTACGTCCAGGACCTGATCAAAACCTTTCTTTTCACTGATTTCAGTGGGCTTTGGATCAAGGCCATATTGACTGCAGGCAGCATGATTCAATGATTAAAACAGCAAACTTAGGTTTCATCCTTAGCCTGGTCATTCACTGTGTTCTGAGTCTTAGGAAAGTTAATCACTTCTTACATCTTACTTTTTCCATCTATATAATGGGAATAATGCTAATTCCTTTTATCAATAAAGGGAACCAATGTAATCAGACAAAGGGAGGTACACAAGACCTAAATATCTAACTTATCTAAGTGTGAAACAAAACCTCTTATTTTTAACTTTAAATAAAATTTCCCGGAGCAGTAGGAACCTCAGCTGGTAATTTACAATCCAGTTTATGTGGTAATCTTAGCTCTAAAATACATGTATGCACACATGCATGTGTGCATAAGAGTAAGAAAGACTGAGAGACAGAAGACACTTGCTCAGTAACTGGCACTAAAAAGTAGCTGTCAGTTAAACTGCCATTTCTGTCACACTTTTTAATAATGGTGCTCCTGTAATTACACTGTGGTTCTTTATAGTTATTCAGTAAAAGCTTGCTTAGTTTTAGCATGGAAAACAATTTATGAAATTATAGAAACAGACTGAACACAGCAGTTCATTTGTTGAGGCAGTTATCCAGATCCTTGTCAAAAAAAGAGAAAGAGTAAAGACTGTGATGTGCAAAAAATGTTTCTAATTCTGTGCTATAATACATACAATATGTCTGTGGTTGTGCTGGATTATGTTAATAAACTGCAGTCGAAATGTATTTGTCACAACACAAAGGAAGGGTGCTATCAATTGTCTTGCCAGATATTTTAAATTAGTCACCAAAACGTCTAGCCAGGGTTTCCTCTATGACCCTTAGATGAAGGGAGAGGCTTATTGGACAGTTTTTTCCTGTGGGATTAGACAGATTCTTCTAATGCTCAAGTATTTTGAATAATATGGAAAATTACTGTAAAGTGAACTGTGGCACAATTGCCTTTTTTAACATACATGTACAATTCAACCCTGAACACAAATCCAGTGTTGTTATTGGCTGGTTATCACTCAGAAATGAGTTTCCCTAATATTTCTTAGCAAAAATGGATAGGGGATTTATTCCTCCTTCTGAGAAGAGCAAAGGGCATAAGGAGTAAAACACTGCTCAGCCAAAACAGCAAACAAACAAATGGCAAAAATCTAAGCAAAAAAATAAAAAAAAAAAAAAATCAACTTTAAAATGGGAAAGAAAGAAAAAAAGAGACAAATATTGAAAACAAAGCACAGACTTGTTTGATATCCTATGCAGACTCACAAAGAAATCTTACTGTTTTTAAAGGTGAGGGAAAAGCAAATTGGAAAGTGAGCACCTTAAAGAAAGTTGGCACTCCAGAAACATTTACTACTTTCACTACTGGAATTCATTACTTTTCATAATTTTAATCTGTCCTTTCTTGCTAATCATTTGTCAGTTATTCTACCACATAGTGATTTATAACATGCAATTCTTTTTCCACTATTTCTGAAAGAGAAAAATGCAAACTTTATATTACCTAAGCTGAAAATGCAACAACCAGTTTATTTTCTTCAGCTGGACACTTCACACACTTCAGCAGCAGATACTGCTGTAGACTTTGCTACAAATTGTTTTGCTGGACAAAAACAGGGAAAAGAGAAGATCCAGATGCAGGAGACAGTAAAAATGGCATCCAAACACAGTTCATGAATTGTGAGCATGTTACAGAAGTTTCACGTATTAAAATGTGGCTGAAGTTTCTTCCTTCCCCACGTCCCCCAACATCTGGAGATAGTTTGGTGGAGCAATTTAAACCAAATAGTATCTTTGCTTGACTAGCTCTTTCTTTTGCAAATAAACAATTAATGAAATGGGCAACTAATTTCCAAAGTGTTCATATTCATTAGACTGTTTCCTGAAATTAAGTAGCTGTTCCATGATGCAGTGTCCACATAAATGGTACTGCTATTCTTTTTCCAAATGTAAAAGTGCTTTTAAGATTATCTGTTTGTGTTTAATCTATCTAGCAAGAACAGCTGAAACAAAAATGTTCCCCACTTTAAAAGCATAAATATATTTTCATAATAAAATAAAAGGAGGACAAATAAAGAACTATTCCACCTGAATCACCTGAAGTCACTGTATGGACCACACACTTCATCATGGGGCAAAATCTGGGTTCCATTATTTAGTGATTGCATCTCTGAAATACAGATTAAATTATCTGAAGTTATGACTGGCTCTAATATATTTTTCTTTGGAACAGCGCAGAAAATACTGTGCAGAGGTCTGAGCTGAAACAATTACATAGTATGACTGATTTCAATAATCATTTGGGAAGCTTAAGTGTCTGCTAGATATCAACTACTTAACTACACTTACAAATCCTGGTTACCACTCCTGACCAAAAGCTCATCCTTACAAACTGCTCTTTCCAGTCAGCTTGTTTTTTATGCATTGTCCACTGCCAGAAAAAGAAAGTTCCTTGAAAATTTTTTTCAGCTGGTCCTCCATTCTCCAAAATTTTTCCTCTGTATCTTCTTATGGTACAGCTCTGTTTCAGCTGCACACATACTCACAGAACATACTTTTCCATTCTGTAGAGGGAAATGCAGTGTTACAGAGCTCCATCTCACATTCACTGGGGAAAAAGGCTGTAGTATTTACAGCACTGCCACCACCCTCTGTTTTGACACCTTTGCTTTCTCAGCATTTACTGCTTTAGTAAACAACTGAGGAAGAAGAAATATTCCCCGACTCTTGCCAGGATATAAAAGTTGCTGAGCAATAAGCTTGATTTCCCCCTGCCACTGAGCTCAAGTGGCAGTGACGGCGGGAGAGAACCGTCAGGACAGGCAGCTGGTAGTAGAAGCATCTGAACCTCTACACTGCTCATCCTTTACAACAGGTTGCTTCATTCCGAGTAGCCTGCAGAACACTTGAAGCGCAGCATGAGTCAACATGGAATAAAGACTACTGAAGAATACTTACATAGCACAGTGCGTTTATTCAGTGTTTTACAATCTGAAGCCCTGATACTACAAACATTCACCTCCTGGTATAACACTGCACTGAGTAAATTCTGTCACTAATATTTTTCCTATCATTTCACATACACATAAGGTTAAGATCAAGGCCACTATTGCACAAGTCATCTAAGTACCTAGCCCAGGGATGCTCTCTCTGTCCCAGATAAAACACTGGCTTCAACTCATACTATTATACAAATATACAATTCCACACCTCTTAAATAAATGCTAACTTTTAAAAATGCATAAACTGAAAGGGGATTTCTGTCAAACTCTCACACAACTGAGAGTGCTGAGGTATGCATGGCTGGGGAAGGGGAGAAGGAAGTGATCTGTATCCGTCAACAGTCTCTTTTAGTCAAGTGAACAAACAATGCTGAGAATGCAAAAATGCAACTCTACACATGAAAGAAACCAGCAAAGTACTTCAGGCCACTCTCTTTTTGAATAAGATCATTCACACACAGCTTTATCATGCTTTAACTAAACCACTTAGCAAAATAGATTCAGATGACCTTTGTCCCTGTACCAACAAGCTCCAGATCTCTGAACAACAACCAGACAGAAATCTGAAATGCATCAACCAATTTATTTTACCGGAGGCTTCAGAAAGGATCATGCCTGACACAGTCCACCATTTTTACATTGGGCAAGTCACTTGCCTTCTCTTTTGCCTGAATTTCCCATCTGGAGAGAAGAGTCATAAAACTGTTCCTATAGTGCTTCAAAACTGATAGCTGTAAAGCACAGTGTACAAGCTGGGTATTATATTTGCTATCAGGATTTAAAACCAATCCATGTAGTAGGTAAAACATACACTGGTATGTGGTGCAGTATAATCAGAGAACAGAGGTCTAAAAGATTAAGTAGTAATGATGAGAGGATTCCCCAGTATTTGCTTGAGGTTAGCTTTGACCTCTGGCCCTTTCAGGCAAAGCGCAGACCATGTTGCTTCATTCATTCAGGACAAAAACTTCGTAAGATAGAAATTAAAAGGTCACAAATCATAAATGACAGGAAAGAGTTTGCAGGCAAACACCAATGAGTACAAACACAGCATCCAAGCGAAAGAAGCAAACTGTGAAGGCATTTGGTGGGAAAGTGCATGGATATACACTTTATATATGCACTTTTAGATTTTGACTCAAAAGGGCGAAGTAGTTCTGGTTTTCATCTGTGAAAACACTTTTTCCATGTCCTCTCTTTTTCTGTCTCTGCATTGCAATCATATTTCAGTTGACCCTCAAACATCAAAACACAAGTGTAACCACAGTATTTTCTGTTATAGACCAAGTCTTCCACTAGTGAAACTCAGCCCTGTAGTTGAAATGGATAACTAAGGGAAACATAAACAGTAAGTCTGACTAGTAGGTCTGACTCAAAAATACTGGGTAAAAAAATTCAATACTCCATGTAAGAAATGAATAAAACAAAATCTCATAAATGACTGCTGTTGTTTTTGAAGACTACTTTTGATTTTAAATACAATTCCCGAGAAATACAAACCAAATTAAAATAGATTAAAAAATTTTCATACACATCCTTAAAATTCTAAACTTAACATGACTAAATCTTCACAATCATACTCAAACTTCACTTGTGCATACTGTACGAAAAACTTCCATGGAGGCATAAGAAATTTAAGGGCATGCAAAAAAAATTAAATGACATCTTGAAATTAGCAATCAAAAATAAAAACTGAATTTTCAAATTTACAATGTAAAAGCAAATTTTCAAACTGCTACCATAGAAACAACTTCACAGCAACAGGCTTATCAAGATTTAAAGTATTCTGATAAAGTATTCACATTTGCCCAAAGAAGTGGCAAATGCAACCCCGGCAGTGTTCAAAGCCGGGTTGGACAGAGCCTTGGTCTAGTGTGAGGTGTCCCTGCCCATGGCAGGGGAGGTGAAACTAGACTATCTTAAGGCCCTTTCCAAACCAAACTAATCTATGATTCTATGATTTTCAGTATGAAACACAATCTCTCTTCTGACTGTGTTTTCTAACTCAAAATATTGTATACAGGTGGAAATGAGCCTGCATAGGTATTATCCTGATAGCTAAGAGAAAGGAAATTTTCTGTGCTACATGGGTGATCACTGAAATCTTTTACCAAAGACAGAACCATATAAAACAGAATAACTTTCATGTTGGACAGAGAGAGAGCAGAAATTCTTCTTACCAACTTTCACCACTATTTATATTAAGTCTGATCTGAATAGTGTAATCATGAAAAGTATTAGTATCTGATTTAGCCTTTCAGGGATAATACAAAACATCCTGCTAAGAAGAGTGGCAGAAGGGACAAAGTAAAATTCCAAATATAAAACTGTCAGGAGGTAAGCATAACTGACAGAATGGATAAAACCCTAGGTTATTACTTCATGCTACGCAACCAAAGACAAAATTTTAAAAGGAAAATTAATGAAGTATGCTATATCCCTTCATTGGCTATAAACATAAAAAACTTAAGTATCTTTGTGCAAACATCAGTCACTCATTTACAAGAGGAAAAGGTTACAAGTAGAAGATCTTTCAGACAGTGAATTCTCCCTATTTGCTTAGTAAGAAGTAGTAAACAGTGAATCCAATTCAGAAATAGTACACATCAAGGAAACAGCAGTATTCCATTTCTGTATAAACTCAAATGCTTTTGTCCAGAACCTAAAGCTAATGACATCCTTAGAGTTGCTGTGTAAGACCTAGCAAAATTCTTTACTTTATGACATTGTTATTTTAGTTCAAAGAACTTTTCTCCCACGTTTACAGCACCATGCCAGTTACTTCAGCTGAGCTGACACAATGAACTTAAAATGGTCTAATACTTTTGACTTACCAACAGATTAGCGCATGATTAGGTAGAGTAAAAGGATTATTATTACTGCTGTTATGAGATATTAACACTTTTGGTAATGCATTCTAGGGATGCTATATACTTTCCACATTGACAAAGCAGGATAAAGACCAGGTTTTCTTAGTTTTAGTTATCCACAAATGATCTTGCAATAAAGTAACAAAATCCTCTTTAATTTTATTTTTTTCATTTGAATCTTCACCCTTATTTCCATATGGTTCATACAAGCTGATTACAAGCTGTAATACAGACAACAGAAATAGCTGAACAATTGCAGCATTCAGTCTTCCTTAAAACAGCCAGTTAACGAACAACCTCAGCTCTTGCATGCACACATGCACACCTGAAAGCCAACACAGAGGCTTTAGGATGAACAACAAGATTCACATCTTGACTGCAGCATTAATACACTTAGCAAGACAGAGTTACATTCATTGAAGCTTGACACCAGCTCTGTGAAGAACAGTTGTATTTGCCAGAGCATAGGGAGGGGAAGAGAAAAAGAGAGAGGACACCAACATTAGAGGGAAGGAAAGATTCAGGGGACAGCTGAAGTGTGAAGTGATCCAGCAGCTTTTTTTATGCAGTTTAGACTTTGCTCTGGGAATGCAACAAAACAACAACTACAGACCTAACCCCTAGACACTGGCAAGACTGCCAGCCTAAATTCTAACCACCCATGCACTGAAATGCAGACTCCTGTTGCCAACAGGTTAATGGGTGGGAAGCTTTTACCTCTCCTGACAAAAATGGTATATTCTTGGGGCTGTAATTCTGCTTCATGTCAATGTTCTCTCCTGGATGTATTAATCTGTCACTGCACTTCTTCGTTCTCTTTTTAAATTCAAGATGAATTTTATTATATTTAAATCCATATGGCTAAAAACCATACAGATAGTATGAAAAGAATACAACACAATATCAAGTGAACTAAACGCTAGGATTTCCTCAGAGTTTCACAGTTGTACTGTATTTCTAGTCAATTACATAAAGGTTATAAAAATGATGATCAATTGTGAGCTCTAAGAAATCATAAATAATCAAGAAAATCAGTTTTGTTATGAACATACTAACACAAGAATGTACTTGGAAAAAACCTGCATTCCTTAGTTTTCAAATTGACGTCATTACAAGTTTTGTGTAAAGTAACATGAAAGAGAAAGACAATGATGGATCTCAGTTTTTAAGTAATTTGTTAATTTTGGGATACAGATCAGGACTGCTGGTTAGGGTGGTCACAAAGGTAAAAAGATACGACACATTTTTCTGCAAATAAAAACCTGCCTTTTTTCCTGCATGCAAATAGAGCTAACAAAAAAAGGAGTTACAAGGTGAGATAAAACTACAAGATGGGGAAATTCTGCTTTGCCTCCACGGCATTATCTGGTTCTCCCTGTTGTCATGCAGCCAGGGTAAAAAGCACTTCCAGAAAGCTCACCAAAGATCAAACTGTGTCTGGTGATAGCAGTGTCCAAGCTATAAGTAACGTTCAAAGGATTCAACAATGCCTGTGACTGATCATTCCCTTTCCCTTGCCATCACCTGCTGATTTTGTCCAGGTGTTTTATGGTTATCTTGAGGCTCTGATGAACAGACAGAAACAAGACTTTGCCAATTTCTTTTGTCTGGGATTGTGAATTCCGTACACAGATGGTGGACAGCCACAGGCTGGCCAACTCCAGGCACAATCACCTTCACCTCAGAGGGAAAGCATGAGAGCAATATTATCTTCTCCCAAAGTACTGTCTGTAATATGTCTGTGGTTAGGGAATGGGACAAGATGCCTTTTCTTAAGGAAGAAGTCCCCCCCCACACATCTCAATCCCTCCTACCCCCTCCCCACTTCACCCTCTACCCCCCAAACAATAGGGGGGGGGGAAGAAAACAAATTAATAAACTAAGACTTTGGATTTTATTAATCAATGAAGCATTCTAAGCAATTCAAGAGGTTTGTCTAAGAAGATAATCTTATGTTAACATGGTTTTGTACTATGTTTACGGTCTCTTGAGTATTCTAAACAAATCCTGCTAAATCTTACAAAGCAAACTAAGACATTTCTAGCAGCAATTTTTAAAGATGGGCATCAGACATGAGCCTCTTCACCCTTATTCTCTTACCCTGTTTGCTTATAAGAAAGCCCATTACCTATGCAAATTACTGCTAAATGTGCAGCTGCTTAATTGTGCAAGTACCTATTTAGACATGTACATTTCTTCTGCAGTGATGCAAGTACAATTTGGAAACTGGTTATTTAAAGTAAGGCTGCTGCACTCTCAATTCTGACCTCTGGAAGTGTGACTACATACCAGAGATTGGAGAGGATGAAATAGAATATTTGTGCAACACTCAAGCACCTGACAAAGCAAATTTTACAGAAAATGTGTGACTTCTTCCAGTTCTCAAAACTGAATGGGCTTGGGAAAAGTATGTTTATTTTGTTTGCATTTCATTCTAAAGAAGCCAGATACAACTCTTGTATAACAAACTTTTCCTGGACAGACTGTGCCTTCTCATACTCTTAGAAAAAGATATTCTGTATGCAAGATATACTCCTTTAGGAATTTTTAAAATGTGTGCTAGAAAATAAGTAGGTATCTAAGACTCAAATTAAAGACAGACTTCTGGAACCTCAAAGCTATACCCAACCCATATGTTATTTCAGTTTTGCTTATAGGTGATATGAATGAACTCTGAAACTCATCAGAAGATGTAAGGCAATGCTCTCCTTTTAGATCCTCAAGACACAGTCTCACCCCTCACCCCTCGGGGATAGATGTTAACATATACATAGGGAGAGCAGAGTAATGGAGCTGATTTCTGCCATGCAGATCTGAGAGCACAATTATAGTCTGCTCTAAATTATTTATTTTAATGCTAAAGGATGTACCATTTTAATCTTTTTTGGAAAAGTATACTCAGCAGTTACAAAATCTAGCACCATAAATGTTAGAGAAGGAAAGTATCATTATATCACCTTTATCCCCTGCCAAAGTGGGCTAGTTCCCTACTGTATATTTTCTAGCCTTGTACAAAATGGCTGCAATAATAATCTGCTGATGTTTTAAATGCACTAAATTACATTAACACTTAAAAAAAAAAAAAAAGTCTGTGATCATAAAGAGAAAACGCAATGCTCATAGAAGAGATGAATAGGTAACCTCAGAACTACAAACCCCCGTTTTTCTACAACCACGGGTAGCAACAATAAAGCTTCTGTACACTGTTCGATCTACCCACATGTCATAACCCTGACCTAACAAGGTCAACTTCATGGTTGAAAAGGTAGCTTAGCCTCCATGGCTCATTTCATCCTTCAGCCTCCTACTGTGATTACTGACAATTTAGCCAATGTATTTATTTATTTTCAGTTCCTTACTGTACCCAAATACAGAGATGTAGCCATGTAATATACTGGTCATATCCTTAAAAAGACTGCAGTGAATGTGCAATCACAAACATCACCCAGAAGTCTTTATACTGGTTTTTTTTCCACAAAGGTGCAGAAAACTTCTTTGTGGCTTTCCACTGTACAAGCATACAAACATAACTACTCTGATGCCCTATTCAAAAACCTGTTATTTTCAACTTTAGCCCATTACATCTTCCCTTTCAGATACTAATTTTAACTTTATCCCTGTCATCTTCCCTGAGAGATAAGAATGACCAGAAGGATAGCCAGCCCAGGGTTTGGCAGGCTAATGAAATTAAGTGAGTTCCATGGATGAGGCTGTCTCACTGTAAACTGAAATCCTATCAACTCCAGCACCTCTGCCAAGCGTTTAATCCATAAAACCCTACACAACACAGCTGTGTTTCGGAGGGGCAGAGGGGGGAAGAAGAGGGAGGATTTTTCGTTTATTTTAGGGGATTTTTTTTTTTGTTTCCTTTTCAGTTTTTTTTTTTTTTTTTAAGCCACGTGTCTGTCTACTCCACAATGTCTTGAAACAATAAAAAGGCTCAGCACTGATGGTGGTGATGGTAATGTCACATCCGAGTAAGTAACATAAAAGAAGTGACAGTGGACAAATTGTTCCTAGGTGAAGGAAAACTGGATACAACCGTAGATAGTGGAACCCACTTAAACTTGGCAGGATGACTGCCCAATACGAGGAGCTCAGCTGAGAATAGAAAGACCAGAGAACCGGAGTAAAAATGTGTCTGCTGGGAATTGAACTGATAATGCCATGCTGCCGTTGGGTATTAACAGCAGCCCGATGATGGCCTGGACTGAATTCAAACTGGTGACCTAAAGCAGAAAGATTCTGTATCTAACTAGCAATCCCCTGATCCAGGGTAATTGAGTACTTTCAATTACAAAGTAAAAACTACAGTCGAGGGAAAACTTCACTGGAAGGTAGCATGCTAGATGCGAGATACTTAAAAAAATATAAAAGCTTATGAAAAACCGTGCAGTTTCTTCCACCAAATGATAATACACCTATGTTAACTTTATCAAGACTAAAAACTGGGTGGGAGGAGGAGAGATGGGAACGTATGTGACAGATGGACACAGGATGCCAAAATCAAAATGCAGAATTAAACAACATTTCTTATAATTCTTGAATATTTTTCCCCCTCTAGTTGGATACTGATTAATGCGTGACATTTCTTTAGTTCCATTTCATGATTCAGTTTTTCATTACCTTAGTGGACTTTCAAGATTAAAACTTTAGATGACACACAGACAGAAACAGGAGAAAGAAAGGGGCAAAAAAAACCCAACCTGTTTGACTCGTCTCAGCACAAGTCATGGGATGTCATTATGTGGATTTAAAACATAACAAAAATGTACATTGTCAATTCTCAGTTTAATGGGTTCACAACACACCCTCATTAGCTGAAGTTACTTAGACTGAAAGTGTAGCATATAAAATAAAATTGGCTACTTCTCTGAAATGTCTGAGTTGTATTATTACAGATAACAGTGAGATAAGATGGCATGCACTTTTTCTTGAGAAAGCATTAAGCTCCTGGCTGACTAGTAAATGGTGGAAGAAAGCTCGGTATGTTTTTAGTGTAGATACCATTTGTTGGCTATTATACTGTGAGCATCTCAAAAACCATAAAAAATTGTATGTCCAAGGTTAAATAATTTTCAGAGCAGAATACTGGTTTTCTAAAAGGTCTCATTTTTAGTTCTAAATTCAGCATCTTTCTCATATCATTCCTTCTGTCTAGTGAGATCATCTATGCAACTACATGTAACTTATATACGTAACTATAATCATCTATCAACAGGACAGTGTCTTAATACAAGGTGAGTTTTGAAAAACTTCTTTTTACATGAGTAACATACATTACTTTTCAATGCCAGAAACACCCAGACCATTCTATGGACTGATAATATCCCAAAATTTTTGGTTTTAATTTAAACTCATTTTCAGTTTCATCAGCAAGGCAGAAGAAAGCCTTGAAATTGTAACATTAATTTTATTTTCCCTTTATTCATTGACTTAAAATAAGAAAAGATAAAAGGATATGCTAAAAGATTGAGCAAAAAAAAATAGTTGCTTCAGGGCAAATGTTTCTTTATGTCATGTTTCAGCCTGGAAAAAAGTTTTACACACAACTTCTAACCCTGAAAAAAAAAGGATTTATAGTTCAAGTGTTACTGACACAACTTAACTACAACGCGCTACTGACGCATTAACTACAGTATTGCAAATGGTGCTGCTGAAATAAACCATCTAATTCTTTCTTTTTAGTGAGAGAATGCTGCAATCATTAAAGTATTCTTGCCCTCTGCATGCTCGGGAGTGGTCTGTCCACAAGTTATTAATAAACCATGGAAAGGTGCAGCAGCAGACCAACTATTCATATTAATGCATGCCTCATGAATATTCAGCTGCATGTTGACTCAGCTTAGAGAACCAAGGGAACCAAAATCCAGCCTTCTATTCTATCAGTTAAACCTCCTTGTGCTGTAATATTTTATTTTGAATAATATCCACTAAATCTCTAACATTGTCTCTTTTGCAAAGGTAAATAACTGCTGTTTCTGTAAGAAGTGGGGGGACTGCTATCAGCCTCAGTAAAAAAAAAAGCCCACAACAATCAGTATACACAGTAGTCATAATACTTCATTTTAACTAGAACTACATTAACTATAATTTAACATCCACACAGACCTACTGCTAAATTAACAGTTGTTGCTGCTGGCTGCATCATGTTCTGAAATTAAAAGTACCTATTTGGTAGTAATGGTCCCTTTGTAGGCAGACACAATGCATCATGGATGGGCAACTGCATGCGTTAGAAACACAATTCAAAACACTCCAACTACTGTTTCCCCTCCCACCCAATACCTTTTACAGACTCCCACTGACTTTTATTCCTGATTTTTCTGTATTGTAAATAGAAATCTCTTGACCATAATCTGTTCCAGCAACATCAGACACAAATGTCACTGATGTAGAAGACTTCCAAGTGGGCTTTATCAGTGGCTTGTTTGCACAAATTATGTCCGATTTCATTATTGTTTCTCAAAAACATTTTTCTTTAGAGAACAGCTCTTCTATGGCCGAGATGTGAATGTACAGTAGCTACCCTTTCAGGGCCAGCACACACTTCCTTAAGCAAATCCACCACTTCCTTTTCAAACTGAACAGAACTTTCAATTCTGTACATCCTCTGACAGTTAGAAAGGAGCACCTTTACATGTAATAACAGGCATCTGGGAAGCCAACTGGAGCAGTTGGAGCACATATTTGAATAAGCAGCCCTTAAACATTCAATAAAGTGAGTGGTAACTGGGCACAGAAACATAAATTGTCAGAGCAAATTAAGAAAAAGACTTTGCTTTTCAGTGCGTTACATGCAAAATTATTTGTAAGATTACACTGAACAAGCACAGATTCTTATACATTCAGTCAAATTATCTCAGAATACAGACAGAATTAACAGTGCTTTTCTTTTGGATAAAATTAATGTCAGCTTTCTGTTCTTAAACCAGAGCCAGTGAGGAAACAAAATATGTTTAGCCCTGGAATAGTTGTGGTAATTCAATCCCTGCACTCTCCTTATTTTCTTGATGACAAAGAGAAACTCCCAACTGGCAAGGCCACCTGCGCTGATTACTCCTCCATCCACACCCACGGAATAGGAAAATGAGCCAATGATCATTAACCTTAATTTCTTCTAACATAAACCTCAGGGCTTTTTTTGGTTTTGGTTTGTTTTTTTTTTTTTTTTTTAAGGTTTGCTTCTCTCAAAACTCCCTTGAGATGGGAAGGGGGGAGTGGAGGGAAGAGAAAAAAAAAAGAAAAGAAAAAAAAGGGAGGGGAAAAGTCATGATGGAAAAAGAATCAAGAAAACTGGAAAGAACTTTGTGTCTTTTTTCCTTCAGTTTTATTTTATTTATTTCACAGCATTCAGATAAAGGGATTTTGAGGCACTGCCATCCTCTTGATAGCACCTTCTTTCCTTCCCCTCTCTCCTCCAGGCAATAAGGTAAATGGCAATGTGTGGGGTTTTGGTGGGTTTGTTGGTTTTGGGTTTTTTTGGGGTTTTTTTGGTTTGGGGTTTTTTGGTGTTTTTTTTTTTTTTTTTTTTGGTTTGTGTTTGTTTTTTTTTTTTTTGTTTGGTTTTTTTTTTTTTTTTCTTTTTCATTGTTGTTTGGTCTTGGGTTCTTTTATTCCCTGAAGATATTCCTGGGTAAATGCAGTTGGCAAAAACAAAGATGGGTCTGGACATCAGGAATGCAGGTGTGGCCCAATGTCAGGACTAAAAGGCCAAGCACAACTGGGTGGGATATTTCCAGTTTACTTCAAAATACAGTAGAGAGTGCATCACACCTCTTTGTCATCCACATTCTGTTACTGCCAAATAGAATGGTGTTTGCTTCAAGCTGTGTGGGACTAGCTCCCATTGGCATTACATCGCCTTCTACTGGGTAAGGCACTCATTTGGACCCCCTGAATAATGTCATATAGATATATATGTAAAACACATACCAATAATAAAATAAATATAGAAAAATGATCATGCTGTAGAAATAATGGTTTGTACAGCAAAAATATCTGCATTTAAAAACAGATATGCTCTTATATTATTAGGTCTACAAACAAAGCTAGGTAGACCTTAACGTTTTCAGTGGAATTACACATCTATAAAATGAAGAATTTATCAATTCATTGAAGTATGTGTGGCTATATCCCCTGCTGAAGACATCTTTTTCCTACAAATGACTTTAGAATCATTACACAGCTGAAAAAAAAAGTTTGAATATCTGCTTTTTTTTTCCATTAAGATTACTGAATTAAAAAGTAAGTAAATGTTCAAAGTACATAACAAAAGTGTGATTGTATTATCTTTAAATACATTACAACAAGCTGTTTGTCACCTACCAAACACATACAGCAAGGCTTCTGTGGAGACCAGGAGGCAGACAGTAACTTTGATCACGCAGACATTCCTCATTATTTCAGACCTCAAATCAAGTAGCAACAGTCAAGGGAAGAAAGGGGTGAGAGACATGAGGCTTCTGGGGAGGAAAAGGGAAGTAGACTGCAATTTTGTCCTAGGTTCAGCATCCTAATTTAAACAAAAACAGGCTGTTGGCATATCTGTGCTGCCCTACAGCCCCCTCCCCTTTCCATGCTTTCCAGCCTCCTGGTTCACTAAAAATGACAAGCACATTTCTAGGCTCTGCTTTTTTATCAAGCTGACAAAGGTCAACAATATTAGCCAGAAGAGTGTTGAAGTATTCAGTGCCACAGGTCATCCTAATAGATACGGGAGGGACTCATTGCAACACCACTGTAAGCCAAGACAGCACGATTTTTAAGAGGCAGCACTTTGCACGTTCACAGCCTTGTTAATTTAATACAATACTGGCCCCTTGTTTGCAAAATATCATTGGCACATTTCAGAGCTGGTATCTTGCTTTGGGTGACGGTAAGGTGACTGAATTCAGGCATGTTAACAGATGCACCTTTTTATGCTCTGTTAAACCATGTCACAGGCTACAGCCCCTAAGTGCATTCCTTTATTTATGCTGCAGCCAGCTCAGCTAATTATCAGAGACAAACCTGGTTCTAGCTCTATAAAGTTCAGTGGCTGTGTACACATGTGAAGAGGCTGGGAGGGAAAACAGTATGGGGCTGGGGGAGCAGAGAGGCTCTTTTTGAAAGCACTTTCTTAAACACATGGCTTTGAAGCTTCATGTTTCATTGGTGCTGTGAAGAGGGGGGGAAGCTGCATTAGCCACTTGATAACACAGTAATGTTTGGTGCATTGTCCCCTCTTCCTGTTTTTTTCTTTTTCTCTCACTTGAACAGATGTGTTTAGGTCCAAACACCTATAAAGTAACGATCAGTGCAAAACTCTTTCCAACATGCAAAAATAGTGGAAGATGCTACCCCAGAGGAACATCTCTCCGTACGGTTCTAGTCTGTTTTATCATGTGTGAGCACCGGAACACCCACTTACAGCTCTCCTTCCACCACATACTCCAATATGCCAAGCATTCTCTACAAGCCTTTATGCCACACCCATGTTTTATCATGTTTTACCTTCTTTCGAAGATTCAAAATTCTTAGCCAGTTTGTATTTTTTTTTTTTTAAACAAATGATTGTCTTTTCTTGCATTTCTTCCTGCAGTGCAGTTCGCAGGAAGAAAGTTCATGATACTGAAGAGAAAAGAGGGGGGAAGGGACTTGATATTGAATTCAATTTTTTTTTTTTTTTTACTACTTTTGGCTAAATGACCTTAACTAAAGAATAATATAATTTGTTTTATGAGCTATGGGGTTTTTTTGTCTTTTTTTTTTTTTTTTCAGCATAAAATCTAGCTAATAACTGGTTGGGGCCAATCTTTAACAAGTCACATATTTCCATTGTCCCTTCACCCCCTGCTTATGCTTTTACCACATCCTAACAAAAACATGACCAGAACTGGTGAAAAACATACGGTTCCAACTAATGAATCACATACTTTCCCGCAAGTGCAGTAAGTACTACCAGCTGTGACAGTCTTGCTTTGGCAGTGGAACCAGTGCAGAACAAGGCCGACACATCTGAAACCAGCTGTACTGAAAAACCACAAGCAATTTAAGTCCGTCTGCCTTCTCAGGGGCTTCTTTGTCTCTGTCTGTGTCTCTGCTCTGTCCCTAAAACTTGCCAGCCATCTTGTTTTGACAGAGTTCAGAGTTTCAGAAGTTTCAAGGGGGAAAAAAATTCGCTGATTCAGGAAACTGGGTTTCAAGAAAATGATAAGGAGGTCTTTGTCAAGCCAGCCCGTTAGGAAATTTAAAGAGACAGAGTACTCATCTACCCATCTGCTCTACTTGTACAACAGCTTACAGCACAGAAAAAGACACATGCATACTTAAAACATGCACATGCTCATAAATTTGTATTTGGACCTAAAAGCACAGAACGTTCCTGATGAATGAAGGAGGTGTGATGAGGAATGCTCTCCTGAGATCTTTGGATTTTATCAGATTAAATTTGGGAAGGTCACAAAACTCACAAATGACTTCGTTAATCTCTAATTATATACATCACCACAACAGGAAAAACAGTAAAAGTTATACCCCAGCTCATTGCCATGTGTGCATTAAAAGCCATGTGCTTTATTGAAGACTACTCCAGTGGTGTTACAGAGGGGATTTTAAAAATCTTGAGAGGGACAATTTCTTGATTCTTCAGCACGTAAGTCCAGGTACCAAAATTAACATAAGCCTACTGTACCTGACTGAAGGGAACAAAAAAAAAGAAAAAAAAAAAAAGAGAATCAATGTAAAAAAAAATAAAAAAAGAAAAAGAAAAGATCAGAATTGACTTAGAGTGGCTTTCCTTTACACAAGAAATGCTGTGACATTCAGGTCCATCTAGGACTAAAAGCAAGTACTGAGTATCACACTGGGAAGTCAGCTTTCCCCCACTTGCCTCAAAAGAACCCAAACAAAATAACTCTTGCTTCCATCCCTGCAGTACTGTGGGATATATTCTTTAAAAAGCTAAGATCCTGGTCCAGGACTGGTCTTTTCTTATCTTATATCTCACATTGGTATGCATTGTAGAGAACACTCATATAGGAAATGGTGAATTTTTGACAGAAATTGATTTTTCACTAATGATACCGTTTCCAGAATTTTAGATCAAATTAGATGAAATAATTGTCTTGTGATGGATTCTTGAAAACAGCACAATAGGTACATCACACACCTACTGTAAGATTTTCTAGCAGACACACTTTCCCCCTTCAATCCTCTTTCCATATGTATTGGGCAAGCATGTGAGAAAAGCCAAAACCCACAGCAGTCTGTCCCCATTTGATGACTAGTTTTTGTACAGTGTCTACATGTGCACATAAACATTGAAAACATGTTTTGCAATATTTTAAGGCTTTTGGTTCTCACTGGGCATGGTCACATTACTCCCAAGCAATAAAACCATTAAGTGAGTTATTACTCAGAGACTACCTATCAAGTGCAAAAAACACTTTAATGCAGTGCCATGCCATTATATATACTGCACACACACATATTTCGCACACACACATATTTCACACAAAAAGTATTTTAAGTGTAGTTTAACATATAAATATATGTGATCTGTGTGATCTCTCCCTACCCAATGCACCTGTGATGTACATGCTGACATACTAAGAGCAACATATGCACTACAAGTCCAACTATACAGACTCTGTAACCAGGGAGAGAATGAGCTAACAAAGAAAAAATTCATCTAACAGTATTTATAAATTATGAGAAAATTCTCAAGTCAGCTTTGACACACCAAATAGCATCATGATATTTAGAACTGTTCAGATTATTATTCACACTCAGATCTGCCATGTATTCTACAAGGAAGCTTGAACTTTCTCCATTTTCAGGGGGTAAAGAAATCCCCTTCATAGTATTTGTATTCACCTCTTTCTTACACATGGATATCAGCTCTTGAATCTATTTATACTCAAATTATTGTGTTTCCAATACCAGAGGCAACATCAATGATGTTACAACAGAGGCCCTTAGGAGCACCGCATAACTGGGAAGGGTCATCAAAAGATGGTGAAATTCATCTCCTATCATCTCCTTCTTGACAAGATAGACTGAACACAGCTCAGACATGTGCCCTCTAAAGAGCTGCATTGGATGGATTGGGATTTTAAAGGGTTTTTTGGGGGTACAACAGGTATAGCAAGTTATGAAAGGAGTACACAAAGTCTTTAAGGTATCTTATGTACAACCCTAACATCAACCCTTCACCAGCAGCAAGTGTGCAGCATTTTAGCTAACATAAGCTAAACAGAAAGTGCAAACTTGGATTTCTTTACACAAAAATCACCTTTTTTAACTGTAGGGCAGAAGGTGGTTTTGTTTTAATGATTTACTGGTTTACCTCAAATTGCAAACTAATAACACATCTTTCCTCTTAAAATGAAAAAGGTCTTCAGCAGACCATTTTAGAGTCAAATAAAGAATAGTAATAAAACAAATAATAAACTGCTATCACTGAATTAGCTTTACAAATTTACATTACCTTCTAATGCAAGCTTTATTTTTCTGTGAGCACAAAAAATTACTTCCATCTATTTTTCCAAATTCAAAAGAAAAAAATAAAACACAGTCAAGCATCAGAAGAAAGAAATGGGAAAAGACAGAGATACCTAGCATCAGCACAGGAGAGATAACTTCTGCATGGTGTCTCATAACTTCATTTACAGTTATACAGCTAATTCTAAATCCCTGTTACCAAAAGTTAATTACAATGAGAACTGAACAACCATATGAACAATTTACCTTTTTAGTTAATATTTTTACTTCAATTTTTGTTCACAAATGGATATTGTATGGAAACTAAAAATTCAATTTAATATAAAGTGTTTCCAAAAATTGCAGTATAAAATACAGTACTCTGTATGTTAGCACATCTCACTACAGTTTCCTGAGTAGAGCAAGATGTATTCATGCAGACTTCCCTGAACAGGACACAGAATCTCTGTTTGTCCTTTCAATTAATGGTTGTTTATCAACTCATGGTTGTCTATCAACTCATGGTTGTCTATCAATTCACTTTTCTACATTCAGATATGTAAGAAACCCCCTTTATAGCAGAAGAATTGCTGAGAAAATTGAACTGAGAAATTATGTATCTTTTTTCTTTTTTTCATGAAAAGAAGTTTTGAAGCATTAATCCTATCAATTATGATTCAAAACCAGTGTCATGTGACTTAGACAACTGTAAAATTAATCCAGTAATTTCCAGAAGTGGACAGACTGTCTGAACTGAAAACTACAGGGTTTTCTTTTCCAGCAATTGTGTAATTTATACAAATTACAGATCATTAATGCATCCTTCATAAACCGAAAGGAACAAATAAATTTACTATAGAAGTTAACAGTTTGACTAAACCAGGTTATAATTAACAGCAGTGACTATAAAGAAAAGTGATAGATACTCTTGGTAGCTGGCTAATATTCAATGCTAGAAAATCACCTTTTCTTTTTTGTAAGAGAAGTAAGTATAATCATAGAGTTAAACAAAGCTACATAATACATGCAACATATAGGGGTTTTTTTTCTTAGAACCATAGATTAATTTAGGTTGGAAGGAAACTCTGTATCTCATGTGGTCCAAGCCCATCCTAAAAGCAGGGATGCTTTTCAGCAGCTTGTTCAGTATATTTTCTGGTTGAGTTTTCCTATAAATCATTCTGTTGGGGTTTTTTAGGGTTTTTGTTTGTTCGTTCATTTGGGTTTTGGGGGGCTGGGTTAATTTATGGTTGGTTGCTTGCTTGCTTTTTGTGTATGTATGGGCTGGGGGGGGGGGGATTAGTTTAAAATTATACCAGGAACAGAATTTTTTACCAACCTTATTAAGTATTACTAGCTACAATGAGAAAAATAAATATGGATGTTGAACGATTTGTCCATAAAGAGATGGCACAGGCAGGATCAGAGGTCAGGAGCTTGCAGTTCAATCCATCAGACGCTGTTATCTAACCAGCATTTATGTTCTCCCTTAAATAGATTTCATCTTCAAATTAGTGTTGCCTGCTTAGCAGACTAACCCTATACAAGTAAATACTGAATATACACTGTGTGGGCTACTACTAAAGTTTACCTCATCTCAGAAGGGAATCTTCATTTCCGTTCCGCGTACACAGTTCTTAATCTAAATTAAGATCTTAGTATATTTTAGTCAGAAAGTCTTACCCAAATTGAAATTATATAGAAATGTCCTCTTTACTCTCCTAGTTTGCCTTTTAGCATTTTAGCATGTTAGAAAGGCATTACCCTCAAAAAAGACCTTTCAGTTTTCCCTTATCATCACTGCCATTAGGTGCCCAGTTAAAATTCTGTGTAGTATTTACTATAACTTTTCTTCCTATCAAAAACCTCATCCCACCTTTTCAAAAGAGTAAAACATCTGAGAACCTGCACAGAAAAAAGTATGTTTAACAGATGTTTTATATGTCACTACAGTTACAAGTGCTTAGATCAGTACCATTAGTGATTTATTACAAATTAGTTTCTTTCGCTCCCTGTTTAAGCTCCAAAATCATCTCAGCCAAAGCTGACATTGCTGCAGATATGAGCTGTGTTACTATATAATGGGGAAAGCAATGGAAATATTTTCCTGAAAAATCTGACTAGCCCTAGTATTACCCACAATTTACTTACATGCAGTCTACATAAACAGTTATGCTGGATTTAGCTTGTGTTTAACACCACTTGATAAAAGCTATTGCCAATGTGGTTTAGATAAATTACATGTACCCTACTCCATATGGAAACGATATTTTAGCAGCAATCAGTGTTTAGTAATGAACACTCTGCCTTGCCCTCTCACAGGCAGGCTCGTTCTCGCCTCTCTCTGTCTGCCCTATTCCTATGATTTAAGAAGTTATTTAGCTCAAGAAACAAGTCATTTGAATATTCATGCTGCAGTTAAAAAGGGATTAATTCTATCACCTGTTATACTAGTAACAAGATGACTGTCCTCTTTGACATGTAGTACAGCAAATTATCGTCATCTGTATGTTTCTATGTGTGCCCATAGCCCAGAAAGCCAGCCGTGTGCTGGGCTGCATCAAAAGGAACGTGACAAGCAGGTCGAAGGAGGTGATCCTGCCCCTCTGATCTCATGAGACCCCACTTGGGGCACTCTGTACAGTTCTGCGGTCCTCAACAAAAGAAGGACGTGGAGCTGTTGAAGCAAGTCCAGAGGAGGCCACAAGGATGGCCAGGGAGCTGGAGCACCTCCTGTATTAAGACAGGCTGAGAAAGTTGGGGCTGTTCAACCTGGAGAAGAGAAGGCTGCGTGGAGATCTCATAGCAGCCTTCCAGTATCTAAAGGGGGCCTACAAGGATGCTGGAGAGGGACTCTTCACCAGGGAGTGTAGTGATAAGTCAGGAGAAAATGGGTTCAAACTTAAACAGGGAAAGTCTGGGTTAGATATAAGGAAGAAGTTCTTTACTGTGAGGGTGGTGAGGCACTGGAACAGATTGCCCAAGGAAGTGGTAAACGCTCCATCCCAGGCAGTGTTCAAGGCCAGGCTGGGCAGAGCCTTGGGTGACATGGTCTAGTGTGAGGCATCCCTGCCCATGGGAGGTGGGTTGAAACTGGATGATCTTAAGGTCCTTTCCAAACCCAACCATTCTATGATACTATGATAGGTTGATAACAACAATTCACTGCATGAGTATCATTATTTGTTTAAGTTATTAAAGACTTTTAATTGTTTACTTTATGATAAGTTTCTTTATCCCCTGTCATGTAAATTCAATTAACCGACAGGCTACAAAGAAATCCAAGCGCAAAGTAGTTCAGTATTTCCTCATAACTTTGTGTACTTTTGTAACATTTCAGTATTTTTGTTTAGTAATGGTGGCATCTTCTACACCTCTCTAGACGTGATATAAGGTATAGGTTTAGCAGAAATCATGCAGGACTTCGTAAGGGCAGGAATAAATGTCTTCTTGAAGATGCCAAGCTTATATATAGACTTAGATTTCTCTACTAAAAAAAAGAGATACTTTTCCATCAGGACTGTAAAATTTTAGGCTGGAATTCTGATCCTTTTGAAGTTCATGGCAATTTTGTTCTTTTGCTGTGGCCAGATTTAACCCTCAAATTTATAAAGTGTTTAATATATCAGTTAGCAGGGAGAAAAAGCAGGTTCTAGCAAAAGCATTTCCAGAAAAAGTAAAGCTATTACAATAAAAGTAGGCCTGCCCCGTTCTCTGTTCTTTATTTAAATCTCTAAGTAAAAGCTTAAAGATTTCTCTGAATAAAGTAGTCAGAGAAATGTAATGAAAACCATGAGCTAAACAGAGAGGAAAAAGAAAAAAAGGAAAAAAAAAAAAGCTATTATGAGGTACTGCTTAGGGACCTAGACAAAATGTTCTTCTTGGAAAATTAAAGGGAATTTACAGAAAATGGCAATGCTGCTAAGGACTTTTAAACTAAGTCTTACTGTGTATAAATACCTATAGCTCTATGAAAATTCTATAGAATTCAGAATGCTTGCATTAAGATACAATTCTTCATAGCACACAATGTAAACTTCCAAACATCTCGTGAACTTCAAGGTAGAGCTTTCCATCTCCCCAGAGAGTCATCAGTTGGACTATAACGTTATCAGCTTTTGCACACTTCTCAGTGAGATGCAATCTATTTGCCTGAGAACGAGGGAAAGCCAGGAATTCCTGTTCCAATTCCAAATCTGTGGACTCTAAAATTTCTGGTAAGTCAGGAACTCCCAGCTGCCTTACATTCACTGCCTCCAGAAATGGAGATATTTACATGTCTACTTTTCAGACCAGCAAGGATTAATTACTGAATTACTGGCCATTACATAAATACTTAAATAAAATTATCTGAATGCTAGTGCTTACTCCACAGTGCCTGAACACAGACACTTTAATAAAATGGGCATGATTTTAAGGTAGAAATGGGAACCCATGCTGACATATTAACTCCTCTCTTAGGTGCACCGTATTCAGTGATGCTGTTTATGAAAGCAAAACAGACTTTCCTTTGCTAGACAGTACAGTTAGTGCCTCAATACAATATAATTCATCATAACTCAGACAGCTGTCCTTTCCAGATCATCAAAAGCACAATTTCAGTTAACTCAGTGTGCCGCAGTGACCTGCCACAGGATGCACAGAATACCTTCGTGTGTTCCCTGAAGGTCATGACAACCAGAGTTGTTTGTCTGCTTCCTGAAGGCAGGCCTGTTTCGTGAATCTAATGAGCTACAAGAGAATACCTCGAGGGTGCAGAATATGAATACACTCAGAACTGTACAATGCACAAAGCCCGCCTTCTGACATGATCTTTATCTACCAAAGACCAACCTGTCCCCAGATTACAAACTGGTAACTCAAACACAGTTTGGGTACACGAGCACCCTGTTTCAAGTGGCATTAAGAAATCTGCATCCCAGCAAGGAAAAGGGAGTTGGTAAATACCAGCAACAGTGCTTATGTGTTGTGAAAAATGTGGCAAGAAATGGCAAGAAAAGTGCTGAGAGTTTAAAGACAATGAAATTATTCTTTTGAGGCATCATTCACAATTTCATGTAGAAGCATTTAGTAAAAGAAAAATCTCACAAACAAGAAAAGAAGATTATATCAATGGATTACAATTAGACAGCATGCTTCACTTGAAGTTTGAAAATGCTTCAAAGGGGAACACGCATTCCCAACTTATAGTCAGAATAAGCAAGGTGTACTAAGTGGAAGCTAGAAGTAATTAGCAAAAGTCCCATTAAGAAAGTTTAAGTTCCATAGATTTAGAAAAATCACAATTCAGTGAGAGAGAAGAGCAAGAAATTGAGCTTGATAGAACTCATTGTGATAGATCCTCTCACTCAACTAAGCTTTCTTTTATACAAAGGTGATGAAAAGGTATATAAACAGCACTGCAGTGGTTTTAACCACCTAGTATAACATATAGCAAGTGAGCCTTACACTTACATAAACGTCTACAAATATCAATCCCTATCTAAAGCTCAACTGCCCTAATTTTTTTTGGTTGAGTAAATAAAATTGCCCATTCCACAAAATTTTTAAGAGTAGTTAGTTCCAAAATTTCACAAATGTCTGGATCTTTTTGATGTTCTGTTGATGGTTTGAAACCAGATATTCATAATGTGCCGAGATTCCTGACATTCAGGTACAAATACATAGAAAACTATTTAACATGGAGAGTTTACATGGACAGTTTGGGCAGCTGCCTCAAACATGTTCAGTGTTCCAGATGAAAACCTCATGAAAGATCCTGTTTCATAAAAACAAATTGTGATCACTAATAGCGATTACTGATTTTTCAGATAGCTATCCAAATTCTTAGAGAACCTTGCAGGTTTCCATTCACTGGGGATATGTATCTAACATCCATAGACAGTCACCTTTTTCCTGGTTTAGCCATCACAAAATTATGAATACATCTGCATGCTATTTTCATAGCTCATTATGTACAGTCTGGGTCAGATCTATCTAACATGGAAAAACTGGCAGACCTCTAACTGTTATTGTGAGAGTCTGTTACTACTGGCACAAAATTTAAGTATGGTCGTATTTTTCTAACTTCTAATTTCAGTGCTCTGCTACTAATTACTTTTGTCAAAACCAGAACAAAAGCTCACTGCTTGGCTTGTTGACTTCTGCACACAGATGTCAAACACACAGCGTTCATTAATGATTTCAAGGTGATGGAAACCAAAGAGATGTCCAAAACTGTGCTGTTGATTATTGGTTCTTTTCAGATTAGCATCTTAATGAATGAAGAAAGCACAGTTAAAACCAAAATCTTAATTTGACATACACTATAAGTCATTCTACACTTACATACAGTATCAGCTGAAACCCCACGAGAGTCTAAAATATACATAAGTATGTAAAAAAATAAATATAACCCTATTTGGCTGAGTTGCATGGCATCAAGTGGTTATCAAACAAGACGAGAGCTCAAGGTAGACAGAAATTATATGTTCCCTGTAAGTGAATGAGTAATGATCTTCAAAAACAGAGGATGTAAATGTCTGTCTACATCTGTTCAAAATGTCTTCTGTGGTCCATTTTTAGAAATTGCAAAGAGGCAACAATGGGTAGTTATCTGTGTGACTGACGTAAAACTAGTATAGCAGATAATTTAAAATGCAAATAAGTATTTACTTAACATTACAAAGAATGTGCAACTACAATGGTGATCTCCCCTTCTAGGCAGCATGATATTTTGTAACGTTAGAAAACTGTATTTTAATGAAATTCCAAACCTGCAGGTTTGAGTCCATTCTAACTTCAGTACCATCTACTATAATACAATACTTCCAATAAAAAAAAAAAAAAAAGTAGTAATTATTAGGTCCTGACTTCCCCATACTAATATTTTTCTGGAAAAGGGGGCTTAATGTACATGGTTTTTATGAAGATCTGAATTGCACTGGTTTTGCAGAACCTGAGATTAGTTGTTAGGATACCAAAAATATGAAAATCTAAACATGCACTCAACCCTTAAGAGAAAAAAAAATCACAGGCACCTTTGTTCCATAGGATTTTTTCAGTCTTACACTCAGTTTTGTAAGCTGACATTCACGACTGCTGTTCTGAAATGTTTACTCCTCACGTTACATTGTGGAAGGCCCACAGAAACAGCAGGGTAAAGCAGTTACACACTGATGTCAAAATCACATAAAATGGATTGGGATAGTTTTCACATCCAGTTCCACAAATCTGTAGCAGCACAGGAAAGAAGCGCAGGTAAATCACTTACAGACATGTGAGACTGTTTCCTTTAAGGCAACTCCTAAAATTACTCTGTTCAACAGTGATCCGACTGATTCTCAACGTCACAGAAGCATTAGAAAGTTCCAGTAAAAATTATGGAAGACATATGGAACCTCAGAAGGTGGCTACCTAAACTACTCATCCCACACGTTTATAGACTGTGAAGACATTTTTCTTATAGTCTCCATATTACTCTCTTAATTCACATTCCCTGAGATATTTTTGACTTGAGTAAAACTACAGCAGCTGAATTCTCATCAACATCTACACAAATTCTATGGGCAGACAGTTTTTTTCCTCTTTTGGTTCTTCCTCACCTTGTGTGTCAATATTTGCACCCTTAAGAGATTAAGCACAGAAGTGACTGCAAAACACAGGAGTTACAAGGTATGATTAGCGCTGTCACACTTGGGAACCCGTTTTGTCTGTGTGCAATCCAAAGTCTGAGAACTTCGTGTTTCAGTTGGGCTGCTTGGTTATCTATAAACCATAAACATGCCCATCATCCCCAAACAGGATCAAAATAATTGTATATGCACTTCATAGATGGCTTTTAGGGCAATTTCTCTCTGATAAGCTTGCAAAAACTACTGGGCAACTCGTATACAGTTACTTGTATACAGTTACTCCTATACAGTTACTCCTATACAGTTATACTCTAACCTTTCAGGAAGGGTACAGGTGTACAGGTGATCGGATCATGCGCACTAAGCCCATAGTGTCCCAAACACACTGTCCTTCCTTACTTTGGAGAGTCTATCTGCTCAGTGCACGTGCAGTAGGTCTGACATCATTTGTAAGCACGAGACTCATTGAGCATGTGCTGCAGAGAACGTCAAGACATTTTTATGTTGAGGAAATCCTAACAGAAATACAGTGGACATAGTTATGCACCACATCTGCCTTTCAACAAGGTAATCAGAAATCAGCTCACTTGTTGATGGATTATTTGCCCTCATGATAAGAATTATGTACAATAAACAGGACTACTTACAATAACTGAGTGGTTACCCACATGACAATGATACCTTTGTTTTACTGAAAAACATGTCTTTGGAAGACCTTTTCACAATGTAAAATAATCCAATGGTACAATTGTTGTGGATTGTACCAATCTGAAAAGCAATTTTAAATATTTTTATATTCCTTATTAATTCTCAGCATATTAAAAAAGTATTTTCAAATAAGCAAAACTGTAAAACATTTAACAAATACTCCTACATATTTTACTTCTGTGTGGTATGTTATTGTTATTAACTGCTGTATTGTCAGCATCTCTTTTTATAGAAAATATACTGCAAATCACAATAAATATTTAAAATATATGGCTTTTTATCAAGAAAGACACTGCTATTCTATCATTCTTTGTCCTGGTTTCAGCTGTAACAGTTGTTTTTAATTCCTACTAGCTGGTGCAGTGCTGTGTTTTGGTCTTAATCTGAGAACAATGCTGATAATAGACCAATGTTTTACTTATCAGTAGCACTTACACTGAACTAGGACTTTTCAGTCTCTCACGCTCTGCCAGTGAGGAGGGGCACAAGAAGCCAGGAGGAAGCAGAAACAGGACACCTGACTCAAACTAGCCAGAAGACTACTCCATATGACAGCACGTCATGCCCTGCACATAAGCTGGGGGGAGTTACTTGGAAGGGATGGATCACTGCTTGGGTCGGGCTGGGCATCAATCAGCCGGTGGCAAGCAATTGCATTGGGCATCATTTGTGTTTTCTGAGCTTTCATTTCTTCTCTTGTTGTTTCCTATGATTACCATTATTGTTATTGTTGGTATTCTTTCTATTACCTCAACCCATAGGGTTCACATTCTTTCGATTCTCCTCCCCATCCTGCCCAGGGAAGGGGAAAGGTGGGGGAAAAGCGAGCGGCTGCACAGTGCCGAGTTACCGGCTGGGCTTAAACCACAACATTGTTTGGTTTTGGTTTTTTTCTCCCTGAACAGAAAAAGATTTGAGACAGGTGCTTACAAATTTACTTTTGAGCACTCCAGCAACCACAGCCACAATCATTCCTGCTGTCAGTAAGACCCTGGCTGGGCAGCAGGAAGACAAGCATCCTTTCACATCCCTGACTGCACAGAGATGACAAACGTCTTCAGCAACTCCTCCTTCAACTGCTGTAGGTCATTTTGGGAATTTAGAAAGTGGCACCAGGGAAGCCACTGGCACCTCAACCTGTACAACAGCATAAATCCCATACGCTTGAAAATCCTATATGCTTGAAAATCCTAATATATGCGTTTTCCCACTTCTTTTACTAGGCTATTCTCTACCCTTTCTTTTCAGAGCACCTGTGACCAGCAGAACAGGATAAAAATGGTTCCAGAAAACTATCTGGATTTACTCTGCTGGAGACTGAGCTTTAGAGAAGTGAAAGGAAATTAGGAAGAGAAAGTGAAGAAATTAGGAAATCCTAATTCCTAACTCCTAATCCTAATATACCTGCTGTAAAAAGAGCAGGTACAATGTAAACCTTTGTCTAACACATATAAAATAGGTACCTGCACACCCAAGAGCATTCAGGTTAACAGCAACATCCTGCTTCCTTTTTAAACAGAATAATACTCCTAGTAAGGTTCAAAACATGGAGAAAAAAATAAAATAGGGGAGCTTGTCTGTATCTGCCACGTATTCGCCCACAGTAAGCAAACACTCAAAGTAACATGTCGCTTACCAGCGTTTATCATAAGGCTAAAACCTGCTCATCACAGTTAAGATTTATCTTAATGTTTCATAAGCCAAAATAAACACTAACCCTACACTTACGGAACTGTTTTCACAGGTTGTTACAGAAGTGCATTGATTACTCCTAGCTTGTGTTACACTTTCAGCATGGCAGTTTTTAACTTTTCTGCTCTGCTTCTCTGGTTGCTTCTACTTAAACAAGTTCTGATTAAATCAAGTGGGCGAACAAACAAGAACATCAGACAATGCACAGAAAATATGAATCTGAAAATTAAAGAGATTAGTTATGATTGTTTGTGCACTTAAATAGTAAGAATAAGAAGATAGCAAGCTACTCCCAAACAAATCCTATTAAAAGTTCCTAACAATGATAAGAACACATTATGGTTTAGGTAATGTTTCCTACTCTCTCCTCAGGTGTTTTATAGACAAAAGAAAAGGGAGTGGATTCCATTAAGCTTCCCAGACCTCTTGTAAAAGCATTTATTGAAATGAGAAATCAAAATAAACGCTGAAAATTGGCAATCAGCATGAGTAAAATGTTTGCTTAACATTTTGTCCCATTTCTAAACCATCCCTTAGGTGTATAGCCCCTTGTGAAATAAACACAAGATGTCTCTTGGACCCTCAGTAGTGAAAATAAATGACTGAAATAAATCACAACTCTGCTAGATAGTATCCCCCCCCCAGAAGTCTCCACCACACAACCATCACCTCCTTCTCCAGTGCTCAGCACAGCTGGGCAAGAAGGTAAGAGCAAAAAGAAAATTGCACCACTGTTATTCTTTGAGTAATAACAGACGCAGCGGTAAAACCCCACAGAACCGACCCAAAGAGAACCATAACCCCATATTGATGAATACTGCATGAACACAGAGGAAGCACAGCTCATCTGGATTTGGCTTATTTATTTATTTTTTCTTATTTTGTGACACCAAGTATGTTTTGGCTTTGGCCATAACACAATGCCCAACATCGTAACAAAGAATGGCAGCATACGGTATAAGAAACAAGCAAGGATGAAATAAAAGTGAGTGGAAAGCGAGAACATTTAAAAGAACAAAGTAGAAGGAAAAAAATGGGCAGTGGAAGTCTGAGATAATAAAGGCATTCCAGACAACCAGTAACGGGATAAAGAGTACCTCCACCAAGGCACTGCAAAAACATGAAGGGTCAGGACAGGGAAAACAGTTTCATCAATGGAAGAATGAAAAGTTTTGCTTTCAGTCAAATATGGCTTTGAAGTCCCCCATCCACATGGCTGAAAACAGCAACCTCCAGATAAAAACTGCCTTGAGCCTTCTCTGGAGCCATACCTTCTTCATTCTCCAGTGTTCAGAAATACAAACAAACCCTACTAAGTGACCTGCAGAGATGTTCACTTGAAATTGTTGTTCCTCATCCATGGGATGAGCATTTGTGGGGGATTTACATGGGATTTACAGGGGGTTTATTTGCTTGTTTCTATCACAAAATGTAACATTGAAATGATTTATTTTCCTAGTAATGTAAGGATTAGGATTAGATGCCATGAGGTAAATAGTCATTGAAAACAACTGGGTTGTAATAGTTCTTCACAGCACAATTAAGCATAACACTTCACTAGAACTATGGGCCAGAAGAAGAGTTAAAATGAATGCTTTCAATAAATAGTGTAAATATTGTTATTTTTAACTGCCCAAGCGTCACAGTTATGCAGGTTAAGTTTCGAAAGTTTAGCAGCTATTTACCCAACATAAGCTGCCTTTTTCAGATGAATCCAGGTAAGTTCCCCTGTTTACACAGTCTATATACATATTTCATAAAGAAAATTCCTATGATTTTAGCCAAATAAATACTAAAGAAATGTGAATAAACTACACATGCACACACCCCAAAGGCTTAAAATTATACTGTTCATTCATATAGTGCCCTTCATCCTAAAAAGTCATGAAACTTTTCACAAGCACTGTGTATATTCATAACACTGAAATGCTGATACATCTTGTTGAGACTGTGTAATATCTTCTAACGCACACAACAGATTGTGGTAACATTTTGAAGTGACTACTGGATTTTTGGGCTTTGCTGGTTTTTGCAAATCAGGCCAATATAGTTTCCATAAGCAGGCACAAGATTATTATGAATACAGAATCAGGACCTTTATGTTTACAGAGAACAGACACCACCTTGGTTCTTTTCAGAGATCTGGCAAAATAAATTCCTGCCATGATTTCAAACAGCAGTCTCAAGAAGGACTGGTATTTAAAGACTTAAGCCTAGTTTCAAGGTATCAGCCTCCTTGCTCAGGTAAGATACCTTTGTTTCAGCTTAGATCTTCAAAGTATGGTTTGTAAATTTATATATAGTATTTATTTATAATTTGTTTACTTAGATCAGAAAACAATCTTTCCACTTCAGGCTACCTTGTGAATGCTACAGTATTTGATGTACTATAAACCAGACTGGAATATAAAAAGTGTAATGGCATTAAAACTGGAAGGCTTTTTCAAATCCAAAACAGAACTGATATGTATGGATTGACTGTAAAAAAGGGAGTTTACATATCATCCATTTTTAATGGGATACGTAGGATATTAATGGGATATCTCCTTTAAATTATGTGAAGAATATGGATCTATGTCATAGGAAAATAAGGTCCCTATAGATTAGTGGCAGTTGCTGAAATGTTCAGGGTTTTCATGCAGAATACTCTGTTGTTATAAATTCCATAAAGACTAATTAAAGTGTTTTCTGAGCTTTGCCTTCTACTCTGTGTAACCGAGGCTTTTTATGCTTGACCTGCAGGAACAAAATTGCCTATACTGTTGAACTGCTTGCTTGCCTGTCTGCTTTCACAGTAAAAAAAATATTATTTTAAAATTTACGTTTGAGTTCTTAACTGTATGCTAGTCGCTAAGCTATTCTTAAGCCACAAAAGGTTTTCAGACAGTAGTTCCATTTCAGAAAATTTCTCGGACCTCTTCAACTAATAGGTTACATATAATCAATTCCTCTTTTTATTTAAAAATGAAGTTTAAATTCTAAGTTTAAAGTTAGGTTAAAATCATATATTCTAAGCAAGTTTCTTATACAGGGAAACATTTGTGCATCAGCATTCACCTCTGTAGTCATTTTGACGGAGTTAAGATTTGACTCCAGTGGCCAAGTCAGAGATCAAGAGAAATCTAAGAAAAAGGTTCAAAAACCTGGTGTTACTTAATAATTCTAACTGCACAGAGAGGCTTTAAAAAGCACAAAATAAAAAGGAAGAAGTGCGTGCTGGCCTATGTATTTATATGTTTCTGCCCTTCCTCCTTCAGATACAATTTTTATCCTCTTCCTTTCACTGACAATTTTTACACATGAAAATATGCACATGGTATCTATGCTCCTATTCTCACAGGTTTACTGATAAGCAATTTATTGCATGCATTGCATGACTACTCATTTGCTCAAAACTACCATGGCTACAAATAGCCAGTATAAGACATCAAAAGTCCCGATTGTAAGTATTGCCGCAAAACTTCCCATTACCCCACTATACAAATTTGGGTAAAGAAGGAATATGCATAAAATGGAGTCAGGTGGGAGTGTTTGCTAACCTCTTTTTAGGAAAAACAATCACAAAAACTCACCCTTTTCCCTACCTTTTTTCTACTTTTATTCCTTCCCTCTTTCTCCTTCTTTTATTATTTTCTTAGATTTGATTTGCTTGACTCCCTATATTTCAGCAGCAGTTTTGAACTCCTACTTTGGCAAATTTAACAAACAAACAAACAAAAAAAACAAACCAACCAAACTCACACAAAAACTATTCTAGGATTATATGAAATTTTCAAACTCTTCTTTTTACTCTCTCCTCTCCCAAAACCCAACAGATTTTATAACGTCATACACAAACTTATGGTAGTATTGTTTTGCTATCCTGTTTAATCAAGTATTCCAAAAGAACATAAAAAACTCACAAAAAAAGGGAAAGCTCTTAGAAACTTTTACGTTTCTAGCCTCTAATCAAAATTGTATCATTTGGTCTATGAGCTTAGCAGTGTCCTCTGTTCTCTGGCAGGTTACGTCTGGTAGCTCATTAGACTGTTCTTCATGTTAAATTACTGAAAAGGGTGATGTATTTATAATACAGCTTGCAATGCTATAAAATGGCTCATCAATCTGTTTTATTCATAGAAAGTCCATGTAAGGCCACTAGTCTGTTACTGGCAATAAACCTTGGGCGCATTTTCAAAAGCCCTGCACATTAGATAGTGATTTATAGACCCTGTCCAAGAAATCAAACATGATACTAACAAGGCAAGGCATAACCTAGTTGACACTTTGAAAAGCAATGTAATTCCGCAAGTACATCATGTGACTATGATATACACAAAAAGAACGGAATAAGACCTTGCTTTTAAGCATAACATGGACCTCAGAAGACATAGTAACAGTAACATCCAATGTACTACCATTTTGCTTCACTGCTGTTCTGGACAAATGAAATATAGTACCTACTTCTTTTACTTTGTGTTGTAACACTCAAGGTATACACTGTTCATATTTCATTGTCTACCTTACCTACTTTGTGACTGCATACTGCCATAAAAAAATTGTTTATCATCTGGGAACCATTTACATCTCTGAATACTACACAACACTGGACGCTCTGCCATAGAACATCAACAAAATTTGTATTTTTTAAAGTATTTTTCTTTTCAATTTGACAAATAGGTTGAAAAAATGTAAATTTATATTATTCCATAGTCTCACAAAATTGAAAAATTGCATTTTATCTCCTTTCTTTTGCTTTAACAGAACCAGATTTTTTATAATAAGGGAAAAAGGTATTTAACAACAATATTAGAGGGAGCATAAAGGACAGAAGAAGTAACTGTCAAATTTAGCTATGTTCTTTATAACAAATACAAACATCTTAAAGAGGGGAAAGCATAGGTTGTGCCTTAGTATTAATCACCCTCCTGGAGACAGACGTGATTTAGTACAAAAGCTCTCTTGAAGTCTTCCTTTAAGTGTGGATGATTTTCAGAATGCCATGTAAAATATTGAAATGACACAGTCAATCTACAAGATAGGTAAGTAAGAAAGTTTCAGTTGTACCCTTCTCTCAAAAGCCCAGGCAATTCAGATAGTTTTCAGTCAATTTCAAATTGTTTACAATATCCTTCTCTTTTACACTTACTGAACGAAAAAAGGCAAATGAATTGTAAACGGGAAGAAGTGGCACTCACCACATACAAAATACTACCAAAAGCACAAAGCAAATAATAACAAAAGAAGGAAACTATTTTCTGCCAATATCTTTTCATTACTGCAACCACTAGGGTCTGATAGACCAGCAAAGTATTTCCAGTGATGCAAAAGCACGATCATTCACTGACCAAAGCACGATGTCAGAACAGAGCTGTATTAGAACTTGGTTGAAGGAGATAACTGTAGACAGATTAAGGCTTCACAGAGCTTCTGTACCTTTGCAGGTACCAAACTGGATATTTGACACCCATACTTGCTGGAGTCAAATTTGTGACTCAAGTTAACCTTTTCCATACAAAAAGCATTCCTCACTGTTGAGTTCTGTTCATCACAGAATGAATAAAGGCATTAGGGTTGGGGAGGGGAAAAGAAAAGTATTTAGAAGGGGGGTAGTAATGTCAGTAAAAAAGTGAACCCTTGAAAATGCATCACATAACTCTACTGTGCTGAAATATATTGTAATAAAATGCAATACAATGTTTAAAGTCAACTCAAATATTTCCCAGAAATGTGGTCATGTTTTTACATGTACAATATGCCTGGGTCATTTTACTACACCATCAAAAACAATTACAATTCTATTAAAATGTTCCTGCCTGTGATTAGTGCAAAGTGGGCTTGTTTCCCACTTCCCCCAGCAGGCCCATAAAAAAAAATACCAGTGCTTTTTCTGTGTGAGAAGGAGCAGTGACTTTCCTCCTCCCTTCCATCTTATATGTTTTTGTAGACAGTTCTTGAATTCTTGAACGATTAAGCAGAATTAATGTCCCTTGAATGTTGAGGCACTGGAAAAAAAATCGAATCCTCTGTCATAGGAAATGTGGTGCAGAACTGCTACTGTGGACCTCTGGAGGGAGAGAAGGGAGCCGTTTCAGCAGGCTTGGGTTTCTCTCTGTTTATGTGAAACGGACATTGGCATATCTTGCCTGGACTTTTCCTGTGGGGTTCATATGGTTGGCAGGGTGGGGAATAGTTGTCTGAGCCATACCAAGGTCAGCCTGCTACAGCTGACAGTTTCTGTCTCTGTACAAAGAAAAGAATCAATACTTTTGGACTACGGCTGTGCCCTCAGTGTAAAACAACAAACATGCAGCGTCTGACATGTTTCTAGGTGATTTGTGGCAGAACCTCTTGTCTGATCTGTATCCAGGAGCTGCTGTGTTACTGCTCTGTGCTTTTCTTCTCTCTCTCACCCCCCCCAGCTCTGTGATGTCTAATACTTTACTCAGGTACAGAGGCGTGTGTTCTACCCTACAGCTACTTGTCACTCAATAAATCACACCTACAAGCACAGTCTGCACATAGTGATCTGGGCTTTAACAAAGGATCAGAGGGACAAAGTGCAGGCAAGATACTGTAATTATAACAAAAATAAAACATTCAGTGAATTGTAGCAAAGACATGGGCTCCCAGGCGCCAATAAAATGTTATTAGAATTGCAGTTTTGTTTCAGTCCTTCAGCTTTCATTTTTAACAAATTTTCCTTCTTAGATTTCTCTTGTTCATTGTCTTTCCAAGCTAAAACACAAACTTTGAGGAAATGACCTATTTTATATAAGCATCTGGTCCTGGATAACAGAATGACCCTGTGTCCTATTTCATGAGTCACTGTCACCTACAGTCAGTGCCAGTATTTCTTCCTTGAGTTTTTTACCTCCATTTTTGTGCCATGTGGTTTAGCAGAACTGTAAATCTGTTCCAATAGCAAAACCAGTTACAAATGGAACAGCTATCTGAACACAATTTGAACACTTGTTTTGAATAGTCTTGAACCGACCAAGTTTATGCCTTGTTTTGTTTGACAGTATAAAATGTGTAGAAACATACACCAAGCAGCTATATTTGTCTTGGAAGGAATTTTACACCAGGCCTGCTCTTCCAGATAAATTACTTTCCAGCAGTTCACCTGTCAGCCAACTCAGATATGAGAGCAATGGATAGTTATTATCCATCCCAAGTATTTTAAATGCACCCATTCATGTTAACCTAGCCATATCAGCCAAATCAAACACCTTGTAATGCGAAGTGAGTCACCACCATGGAGTTTTTGAACCACTCTGGTTAGAAGTGCTCTATGCTTCCTTCCTATTCAGTAAGCAATCAACAGGCCATGTTTACTCAGCCATGTACTTCAACAGCAGTTGATCAATAACTGTGGTGGAACACCAGGAGCCACCAATCACCATATGAATGATTAAAATGTGTCTTTTTCACATAAAACTGCTTTTCAGACTGGCTGGGCCACAAGATCAAAGCCTGTATAGGATTTAGTGCTGGGGGATGAGATCTGATTGAGAAGGAGCACAAGATACAGAGGAAGGAAAGAGAATCAAGGGCTAGGCAAACTCTGGAGTGAATGCTTCCAATTCATACTAGTTTGGAGAAGTGAGATCACTGCATCTGCTCCATGCATTGCTTGCCTTTGCACCTTCCCACTATTTTGAACAGTGGCAAGTTTCCACATACATCCTTTTACTGGTCCCCATTAAATCAGCATCTTGCTATTCATGGAAAGAAGGAGCAGCTTTGCTTGCATATTTTAATGAACAAAGACTTATTTAAGCACAGTCATTACAAATGAAAGTCATGTTGATGAGCTTGCAAAGGTTCAGCACTTTTTGGCTGGGAACAACCGACCTTCTGCCTATACCATACTTGCTGATTTCTCCCACTGAGGAAAGCAAAGGACTATCACACTTGCTTGCCCACACACAATAGAAGTGATGTCACTCTCCCAAAACACCGATATTTTCTTGAAGCACCTACTACTACTGACCTTAAGACCACCCCTGAATAAACAGAGATGGGGGAGGGGGGAATACTCCACAGAAAACAATGTTAGAAACTTAACAACAGTCCTAAATCCGCGGAACATTTATTGCTGGCCTGAATAACTCCAGATGGTCCAAAGAGAATAACACTTTTGATCCTTTAACTTAATACTCAAAACCACAATTAGAGTCCTGAATGTCAAGCTCCTAATGATTTGCTTACTCCTCAAAATTCTGGCTAACCGGCTACACAGTATGACCCTTTCAACAACGGATCCAGTTCTTTCCTCAAGCTTTGTGAATCTGTACACAATTGGAGCTCTCTACTGGGAAAAAACTACATTTGCCATGTGGTTATTCTCCAAATAAATAAATAAAAATAATCCAAAACAAGAATTCTCATTCTTTTTCTCTAGTCATCATAAAGTCCCATGGAAGTTATAAGCATAATACTTCACAAAGAGCATACCAAAATAGCCCACATAGTGGTTTTCACTGAAGTAGATGGAACTCACTGGTTGCCAAATAAAATTCAATACAGAACTTTTCTGGTTTCCATAACTATCAATGCATAGATTTTATTCTTCAGAAAGAAAAACCCATCATTGAAAAAGAAAAAAAGGTTTTCTATGGTTTCTCCAAACCATTCATAGTCTTCCTAGAATCAAGCCAATTTACAGATTGAAATCAGCAATTCTTCTCTCACGTTTCAAGTCACTCAATGCTAATGATCCACAATCAAAATTCAGCTTAAGGGGAGTGTGAGGTTATACAGACTTGCAGCAGAAATGTGTCACAAAACACGCAATAAAGCTGTAACATCACTTTGTACAAGGTTTTTAAATTCAAAGAGGCTTTACACAGGCTTTTTAAAACATGCTACACACAACAGGAATGCTGCAAATTCAATTCATATTTCATATAGCAGCAGAAAAAATTGCTATGATTTTCAGCAAACATACGCACAAGCAAATGGAGACGTATCCCACTATTTGTAACTCGTGTGCTGCAAGATCAAGTAGGCTTTAATCTGTAACCTTTTTTCGTGCATGTTGTTCCACAACATACTGCTCTTCTATAATTAGCATCAGTGGTGGCTAGTAGATAGTAACTCAAAACATAAAATGAAAGAGAACTGTAAGTCTGCTTTCAGGAAATGTCTGGATCCCTCCTTATTGTCACATTTCATATCTGAAATCTAACTATAAAAAAACCAGCAAAGTTAACATGTTCCATAGAGGCATACTGATTCCATAAGGAAGGACAGGACAAGGGCTTCTGCTCAAGTCAGTTAATTGTGAGTTATACTTAACTCAGCTACCTCCCAGACTGCTTCAGTTCTTTTACCACCTTTCCAATAGCCTAAGAAAATATTTTCCTTCTTAGCACCCCCAAATTTATACTTCTATACATTAGTGGCATTACTGTATGGCGGGCACTTCATATAACTTCTAAACTATTTTAACAGAATTGCTCTACAAGAGGAAGGAGCTATATGTTTAAGTCATGTTATAATTGCATGGTAAATTATAGTTCACAACTCTTTAATAGCATTAATGTTTTCTTATGAGATGTATCGCCATTTCAGAATTTTCCTATTCTTATCCATAATATACAATTTTGATACTCTGACATCATATTTTTGGCAAATCTGCAATGGCATTTTTTCTTGTTGCACCTTGTTTTTGCATATCCAGGCCTCAATTCTTTGAAGTTTTAAAAATATATTTGACTTTATAGACCTAGGCAACTGTGCAGATCTCAAGGATCTCTGCATTCATATTATGAATGTTTGTCTATACTAAAGACCTTATTCTCCTGACTGAATAATGCTTCATGGAAACACAATTATGTGTTGTATTTTTAGTATAAGAAAAACTTAATTACTATAGATTAATTGTATCACTGGTTACCTCTTAACTACTATGGGTTTCACTTCACTTTATTATCTACTTCAGCAATATATTATTCCACTTTTTAGAATTAGAAGACTCACATTTTTTTTACATATTTCTTGAATTTTATTTTACTTCATATTAAGAAATATATCATCTTACTGTAGTGTTCTTGAAGACCAGCATCATGAGCTGTACTTTTGGTCTTGGGCTATTATATCTACCTGTTACCCTAATTTTCTTCTCATCTTCAATTCTCTGCTTTCTTTCCTTCCAGTAATTTGGCATCCCCTTGATCTTTCTCACGTCAGCTGCTGAAATTCCACCTCTTTCTCTCTTCCCACCTCCTTCTTTTAAAGTGTGTGTGTATCTATGCCATGTCACAGAGACATATATCCTATTATCTGCAAGTTGAACATATTAAGGAAAGAGTATTATTTAACAGATCTTCTTAAGAAACATAAGGAAATAATTATACACATGATGTTATTAACAGATTATTTATGAGTTTGTGTATGCTACACTAGTAAACTTTGTGCAAAGATCCAAAGTAGATAATGAATGTACACCTCTTCCTAATATCATTGGCCACCTTCCTACTTGAACAAGACCAGTTATTTAACCCAAGCAGATTCCTCAAAACTCTCTCTCACCTAGCTTTTTTAAAAATATAAGCTCCTCAAAATTGTGCATTGTAGGTATCACACTGAACCAGACATAATGATCTTTTATAATCTTCAGCTTGTTAAATTTGTAGTAATATTACATATAGTTAAATTTTATAAAATTATAAAGGCACTTTAGGTTGAGAATTACACTGTAAGTCTTGGGTACAAACCAAGCTGCACAGGCTCACAGAGACAGTAATTCCATTAGATTATGTACCCAGTCTTCAGAGTACATACAGTAACAACCTATAATAGGCTTCATCATGACAAAATAAGAACTTGAGCTTTGTAAAATTGTCACAACCAGATGAGAAAAAATTTGACATTAAAAAACCCCCGAATTACCCATTTCAAGCAAAAAATCTTCAGAAAACCATTTTATCTGAGCTACACAGCTTTGTTTCCATTTGTCTAACATGGTAATGATTTTCAATTTAAAAGGTGAAAAGTGCATCATTGCTCCTTTAAGAAACATAACCTTTAGCAAGCAAGCACTGAGGAGGCTAGGGAGTGAAAAAGTTTTTTGCAGCTATTAGGAAAAGGACATATAATGGACTTGCCATCCCATATAATTTTAGACAAATTATGTGGTTTTACTCAAAGAAACTAATGAGCAAAATGATCATATTCCATTAAATTTTGCTATTGTTGTTGCTGGAAAGTTGCATTATGTTGTGATTATTACAGCTAGCTTTCTGCAAGGTGTCCTGAGCCAAGTCTGTGCCCTGCTGTGGAAAGGATTATGGAGGCCTATAAAAAAAGAGGATTCAAGTATTTCAGTTGCTGATTAGGGTCTTTAATGTATTATATTTATTTTTAAAAAGAAAAAGAATCCAAAATCTGCACTTTCTATGCTTATAACTAAAACGCAGAAGAATATGACAGTAAGTCAGTGGCTACAAAAATTATTCTAGTGCATTTGTAAGAACTATTGCAATAGCTTTATACTCATACACTCAGATTCACATACTTTCATTATTTTTCTTTTTTTTTTTAAACCAGAATATGACTGGCTTACCACTGCAGGACATAAAACTTAGTTTTGTGTTTACACTGTACCTCTGATTGGAACTTGGATAAAGCTACTGTTGCTAGTTAGAATAAAATGTACACTGTACTATTGTTGACATTACTCATGTTGGACAGACTGTAATGTAAATATACATTCTGCTACAGCTAGAAATATGGTTTTGATAGATTCTCAAATTTTAAATTGATTGTAACTCAGAGCAGGTCTCTGCCAAAATGAGTTGATACTTCACAAGCATATGAATGAAAACTTGACCTAGTGGTTTATGGTATTGTAATTTCTCTCCAACCTCTCCCACAATTTTCATACAAAGGAAAATATCTCAGGCTGTGCTGAGGGGATTACAATTAGTCATGGTATCAGCATGTTAAGATTTTAAAAGACTTGCAGACTGTCAGCTACACATAAGTGACATTTTGCATTTTTAGGTCATAATGCAACGCTGAGGTATACCATAGCTTGCATATTGACTGGGCTGATTGAATAGAGTCAATATTACTAGATAAAAGATGGCAGAGAACAAAACACAAAGTAAATATCAACCCACAGATTTCACTTTTCCAACCCCAAAAGACAAGTATTTTCAAAGTAAACATACACTTCTGTCTCATCTCCCCACAGTACGCTTAAAGGTAGGAAGTGCCTTGTTGCCCTTAAGTGCACCTCAGGTTCCATTTTGCCGGCAGATGCTTTCCTAGTTTTGCCTACAAAGTTTCATCATGAGGCTCTGATCCCATTTTGTTACACCTTGTTACCAGGGTTTGGTTTCACTGGTAGCCTCAGTTACCTGATAAAAAATAGATCTCATAGCTATAAATGTTTCACAGCTTTCAGTGTGAATAAAACAAACACAACCCCCTCATACTACTATTAACCACCAAGGCAACCTCCAAGAATGGTAACATAATTCAGTCACAACCAACTGAACAGTGCTAACCTCTACCTCAGCTTCTTTCTTCAGTGTCTGCTTGGTTGTCCTTCTTCCACGTGCCAACAGAAATTTTGAAGTACATGTGCAAAGCTAAATGAAAATTGAATTAAGCATATGAAATTTTAGCTAATATGATCCTCTTTTCCTCCACCCCTTCCTCATAACTCCTCCTCTTATTTCTGAATCGGTTACCATACATTTACTGATACAACATCACAAATGGCTGGCATGAAGACTTACAGTATTTGCGACATCCCACTTTGGGATAGCTTCACTGTAAAAATAAGATCTGTTCTGTGTTTGTACAGTGACCAGACTCCTGGCCCATAGCTGGAGCTTCTATGGATCTTTGCAAGGCAAATAATGAACACAGTCATATCAATAAAGAAAAACAACTTTTTTAAAAAGTTAAGTCTTTTCCTAATTAAGTCTTATTTCCACACTAGTACCCCAAGTTTGTCAAGCTGGTGAAGGCATCAAGCACTGCCATTTGTTTCCAGTTTTGGAGATTCTGAGGTCCTCCTCATTGCTCTTTGTACAGCATTGAAAAGAGCAGGAAGAGTACTGGATTGTTTCTACAGCTGTAGAAGTTAATACAGCATTAAAGAATTTAGCTTCACCCTAAGGCCCTCTGCCTTAATGTTTGATCTTGTTTCATCTGCTTATCCAATGTTTCTTACCTGGTAATTTATGAAAATAAATACATAAACAAAAAGTATTCCACTATGGAATCAATAAAATAAGCAATAAAAAATAAACCACAAAGAAAAATCATGTTGCCTCACCCCCACTGTAATTCATAAAGAATGTTTACATGATTCCATCTTCAAAGTCAAGACATTTGCAAAATTTAGCAGCTATCATCTACCTCTGAAATGCAAAATCACATGCAGAACCCTTTCAACTAGCCACCATATAATCCCAAAAGTTTGCCTTAGTATCACATACTAGCACTGCTTGCTATCACTACTTAGAAAAATAAGAGTTGGACTTTATGATCTGTATGGGTCCCCTCCAACTTGAGATATTCTACGATGATATGAGGAACAATATAGGACACCTACATGTGTGAGAAAGAATAAGCAACAGAAACTGAGCAGCATGCAAATTAAGGATCTGCATCCATTTAACTTCGAAAACACAGGGGAAGAAAAAAAAGAAAAAAGAAAACCAGGGAAAAGGGTATATTTAAGGCAAAGAAAATGGCTGATGTAGGCAAAGGTTAGAAAACAAAAGCAGTATCTTTTTTTCCTTCTCTTGACACTCCTCTTCAAATGAAATTATTATAGTCAAGATTATTTTCTCCCAGAACTAGCACTGATATCTATCCAATTATTTGTATATATTTTTATCACAGATGTAACCAAAAAATGAGCAGCCTCAGTGTATCCAAAACACTTTGCCAACTCCACTTCTTTCCTGTCAACACAGCTCCAGTTTTCCACTATAAACCTCAGCACAAATTGATATATTCCTATTTTGGTAAAATCAGCGTAAGAGTTGGCCTGAGTAACTTCTAGAAAACAGATCAAATCTAACTCAGATTTGTCTGTATCCATGGCTCAGCTGTGACTGAAAAAATTCTTCATAGTATCATGCTTAAGGCCTTTAAACAAAAATCCAGATATAGTACTAAAATGTATTTGTACCCCTATTGTCTTATTATCCACTTTTTTTCTCATTAAGAAAACACCAAACAACTAACTCATAGATAATTCATTCAAAAAATTCAGCAATTACTGATTCATAAACCACAGGAATGAGAAATACTCTAAACAAGCAATACGGATAGTGGTGAGAGAGAAATCACTACTAAGAACTTGCCTCATTTAAGAAAATCTAGAGCAGCTGAAACAGCCTCTTCAGAAGGAAATGCTTAAAATTTCCAGTAACTTAATTTAAAAATAAAATAAAACAAACAAAAAAAAAATTAGCACTAGGCCAGCTAATTTTATTTCTTAGCACAGAATAAATCCAAAAGTACCACTTCGCCTTGTCATATATGGAGTTCTACTGAATCAGTTCATTCTAAACTGGAATAAATCAAGTCCAATTCCAGAGTAAGTCTAGGAACACCTGCCACATCAGACACTAATGGTTCAATTTATAAAAATAATACTTGTAAGTAAATCACATGGGGTTTGTGCTACCTGTTGATGCCATAGAAGTAAGCCTGTTTCAAACCAGTTTCCCAAAAGAAAACACACATAATTTGCAGCACAATATTGGGACGATGTAGCCAGGCACACAAATGATGCATACAATGATCTGAAAAAAAGTTATGCTGCTTTTTATCTGCTAGCTGCCACTGAATGGCAATAAGAACGATCTTCTTTCTTATTAATTGAATGGAAATTAAACCCTATTCACTTGCTTCTCATAACTGCTTGGTTTCCAAAATGTCACTGAAATCAGTAGAAGCTGCAGTTACCTCATGTATTTGGACACCCAGAGCACATGTTATTCCACTAGGTCTTGGGTTCAAAGTTAGGCCCCAATCCTTCCAGTACTCCAAGCCTGTAATTCAGTTTGTGTAAGTGTTGGTGCCGAATGTACAGCAGTTCTGTGGACCTGTTAATTGCTCAAATGCATGGATTTCAATTTCTACTTTATTGTTTTTTCAGTAATAAATCAACACTGCTACAAAGCAATGCAGCATTTGAGGGAAGTTTCTCACATACCTTAACCACCAATTTTATGATTAGTTGCTAAAAACATGTTTTGTCTGAACATCAAAGAATACCTCTAGTTTACAGAAGGAATATCTAATAAACTTAACATGCAAGTGAAATCTTTTTCTGCCAAAAGAGCACAACACAGCACTGCCCACAGATAGTGAGCTGCATTCATAACGAACTTTGCTGTATCTTGAGAATGCAATGTCTGGAGGGTATTCGTACTTAATGAGGCAGGGGACAATGGGTTAAAAGAATCCAGTTCCTATCCTAGGAAAGGAAAGAAAAAAAAACAAAACCAAGAACCAAACAACAAAACTGTTACTGGGAGTCAAGCATGTTGCTCTTCTACACAGAAGTCTGAGGTACTTCCTTCAGAGTTTTGTTATCAGAATTGAGAAACAAAAGGGCCCTAATAGGTGACAAAACTATAGCAAGAAATCTTGTTTCATAATCACAATATTTCTGCTGTTGCGTCATGAACCTCACAGAACAGCTCCACAAAAATTGACTTAAATGTGCATTTATCTTCAATGCACAAAATTGGTTCCATTTACATCTCTGAACTTTTTCAGCTTAACATACGATTTCGGAGGGGTATGATGTCTTGTTTATTCCTTCGAGAGAAAACAGGGTCCTTAAGATCATGTTTTATGAGTATTAAAGTAAATGAAATAGTTTGCATTTCGCTGCAGCTAGCAAGGTAACGTTTTATATTTATCTGGTACAGTCACCCTTGCCTCCCATTCTCAGGGTTTACTTTTACAGTTGTGCTGCTAAGTTTTAACAACGTCTGCAGCATGGTCCTTGTAGTTCTTATTTTTGTTCTTTCCCACTCCTCCTCCACTCCGTCATAGTTAAACCTAAGTATTTAACTAATCCAAAACAAACACAGAGAGAAATATCTCTCAGTGTATATTACCCCAAAGGAACTAGTCTAGGGGACACAAAGCTTTTATTTATTCACTTTCCAGTGACATTACTGAAGAATTGTTTCTTCACAGCATCCAGGAGGATATAAACAAATGTAGCTGATGCATGGTAGGGATTAGGCAGAAGGAAAGTGACAGTCTAGAAGGCCAGAGCATAAAATTGCAGGGGTTGCAAAAGCCTTAGCCAAAAAAAAAAAAAAAAAAAAAAGAATTAAAAACAAAACCTCCTTTTGAAAGGATGGGGAGGAAGCTCCAGTATCTCAGAATAAGAAACAACTTAACCCAACTCTCATCAGGAAAAACAACTAAAACCAAAATTCATTTTGTTTTCTGCAACAACGTAGCAGCCAAACTACACACCATATACATACTGCAAAACATTTCAGATTTCAAAAAAAAACATTTCAAGGTGGCGTATGACCTATGCTACATCCACTAAAGCAGTTCAGGGAGAAAATATTTAATATGCTTTTAATTTAGAAATCCCAACAGTATTTTGACTGTCTAAACACACTTTTCAAATTCACTGCAGTTCAGCACGTACATGTATATTGAGACCTCTTAACCTGACATGAACCAATTTTCCATCTTACCTGGAATCTCAACTGGGATAAAAAGTGCTCAGAACCTCCAGGACTCAGGCTGTGTTCAGTCAGTCTCCCTACAGGGTCAGACATTCGGTTTCTGACTTCTGCTCCCACCTGCTTTCTCAATATCTTCCCAGTGCTCTGGAGAATGCTCTGATACGAACCTGAGTTCGCTAATAACGACAGCATCAATTTCTTGGTTTCAGGCAGAAGGAAACACTGGTACAAAACTTACAGTTATGAATTTAAAAATTTTTGGGCTCAAAGTTGTGTGTGTATATATATATATATATATGGCTGTTATTGCAAGGTTTTCCTTAACATTTCTATACTAAAATAAACACTTGGTTCACCAACAGGGTATGCAAGGAGAAGGAAAGACCTTGAAAGGTTTAAATACTACAAACATTGGTGATCCTTACACTGTCTTCTCCATGGCCAAATATAATTTTGCATCACCTGGTATACCACTGCATCCTGTTCAGGCACCATAAGACAAGCTAAAAGAAGTGACTTTCAGAAAATACATCTAGTTTTAGTGATGAAAGTAGTTTTAAAAGTCATAAAGAACAACTCATTTTTATTTTATTTTAATT
>WYDI02015623.1:18823-31501 GCA_009867235.2 Psittacus erithacus | reverse complement strand
GTTATACCTTAGTTACTGGACTGTTCTTATCTCAACCCGTGGGAGTTGTATTCTTTCAATTCTCCTTCCCATCCCTCCGGGAGCTGAGGGAGCAAGGGGGGGGTGTGAGTGAGTAGGCTGGGTGGCAGGGCTTAAACCATGACAGTAGGGAAATAGGTGACCATACCTTCCTGAAAGTTTGAAATAATGAATAAATGTGGCTGTTTGTATAAAGAAAGTTAATACGGGGATGGTAACTCCCTTCTCAGATCCAGCTAAGACAGTAAAGATAAAAAGAAGAGGGAAATTCGAAACAAAGTGATAGTGACTGGAAGACAAGGCAGATCACTGAATTTTTGTTTTAGAGGGATTCCTGAAATAAATCCAAATCATAGAAACCAAAAGTGAAAAATCTTTCCCTCTGTCCTCTTCTGGTCACTCTGATGCACCTCATAGTTGTCAGGCTCTATGTCATTTCCATCACGTTGCTGAAGTCAGCAAGTCTGCTACTCCAGGCCAGTAAAGCTCTTGGGATATAACACTTACCAAGCTGGCCTCACTGAAATCAGAAACATTTCTTTCCTTAGGAATTTTTTATAGGAAAATCAAATTGCTTATTCACTTTAAATTTTGCTTTTTCCTAATGTTAGCCCAAGAAACTGAAGTTCTTCAGGGACTGTCATGCCTATTTTTGTGACGGAGATCCTCTGAGCAACACCCTCCTCTCACCTGGAAAAGCAGTCTCCCTTTAACGATGACTATTTTATATCGGAGGTCAAGAGCATTTTTCTGGCTTTCTCTTGTAAAAAACTTCAGGAATTTGTGAAGAAATTATTTAATATTAAGAATAAAAGGTCATTCTCTTGTCTTTTTGTTTGCATTTTTTATAAAGCTGTATTACAATGAATCAGTCTTCTATTACAAAAATATCCTAGTTGCTGAGCATACACCATTCCCACAAATTATAGCAGAAATTCTATGGTCTTGTAATACACAATTTAACTACATCTTGTTACAGTAAGTAATAGGACAGGTTTATTGCAGTAATTGAAGGACAGGAACCTGTGCATGTTCCACCCAACGGTGTACTACTTTTCAATGAATTAAAGCAATGTAAACAAAGAAGGGATCAGTTTTCTGCAGTGTCACTGAGGTTATAATTAAAGGACAGTGAGCAACACATCTAATTATTAAGAGATGGGAACTTGATAACTTTGGGTAAAGGACATTTCTGACGTTTTGCTTGCAACAAGTATCTGGACTCAGTGAGCCTGTAAAGGTCTTTCACAGCCTTATATTATGAAAGTCAACTCTGGGATAATCGTTTTATCACCATTTAGTCAGACTGGAGACAATGAGGACAACTATTTGCTCGAATGTGTCAGCCTTTTGAATGTCAAGTAGATCCCGAGTGGTTATTAAGTCCCTGGCACTCTTCAGCTTTTACAAAAAGAATTCAATAGTTTTATCAGGATATTTAATCACTGAAAGTATATCACTGTCATCCTGTATTACCTTAAATTCATTGTGATCTGCTTTTGCCCTGTAATTATTCATTTCAAGGCCTGCTAATACATTTTCAAAACAAAAGTTAGTAGTTAAGTTTGTGTGATTTGTTATACATGGCAGGATTACAACTGGTGCTCCTCTGGAGTGAGCCAATCATCTGTAGCTGGTGTAGGATGGTTTATAAGACTAAGGTTCCTATTTTAAGTGTTTTAAAACTAAAAAAAAAGAAGTATGAGGCAATTTCAGGATCATTCCTAATTGAGATATGTTTCTGAGCCATCATTACGTGGTCTTGCAAACCAATAAAATATTCAAGCCAGTACAGCCTTGATACACCATTGGGTATAAAAATCGAATACATGTGATGACATAGGTCAGTGAATGTGTTTCATGGAGTGGGATTGTCTGAAGAAAGATAGAATCACAAATATTGATGGAAGGGGGAAATATGCTGCATGAAGGGGTGGTTAATGCAGCCTTCTAAGATTAACTTAAAATCCTGCTGTGCTGAAGAAGGCAAGTAAAGTGTTTGTGCTGAGTGACACCACAGGCACAGCGTCACTCACATCAGAGACACCTGCCAATAGATGCTAGACAAAGAACTTTCATTTGATGTGGTGCATTAGCCTTCTGTAGTTTACTGATGAACAGAGTCAATGTAATGCCTAGGCAGAATTCAGCTCCCAGATTTCATTCTCAACAAAGAAAAAACTATAGGACCTTGTTTTTGTTTTAACCATTATATGAACTTCAGAGCTGAGAAGTTTGGTCTGCAGGGACCCTGCTTCACCATAGCAATACTTTTACAATACGTGTACTTTTTCATTTTTGTTTTTGTCTACACAAATGTAGACAAATCAGTATCAGTAGGAACTGATACTGAATGTTGTTTGCTGCTATTAGCTCTTTGTCTCTATGAATTGCCTGCATTATTTTAAAATAGCAAATAAACTTTCAGAAGGATATGCAAAATGAAAACCCTATTTAAACAAAAGATAAATAATTTCACCCAGAAGCCAAAGAGGTACTTCAAGCCTCAATGGTTTGGACCTTTTCCACAGTTTGATTAAGAATGGCAACATGTAATCTTCGGAGGAAAAAGAAATAAGCATATGAGAGTAATAAAATTGCAGGTTGGAATAGCTACTAATATATGTCTACTGACATTTGATTTTAATTAATGCTACTGTTTTTTTGATTAATAGAAGCACCAATAATGCAGAAAATGCTATGACACCATAAAAAACCCATAATACCGCCACTGAAAAGCTCTGGAGCATGTAGCTAAGCAAAGCAAAGGTAGTGAGATGTTTAGAGACAAATCTGCGGGGAGTTTCTTCAGACTGTTATTTATTTCCTTTGGAAAATATGCTTATTATGTTTAGCTTAAGTAAAAGGGCATGAATGACAGTGACAGGGAACATGTGAAAAATATAGGTCTCATGGAGTTTCTGGCTTTTACTACTTGTTGCTTTGAAAAGGGAAAATGTAAACGAATCAAGTCTCATCCTGTACAGAAGATAAGGCCCTTGAAATGATTGCAGAGTAGGAGGTGTTGACAAGTGATATCTACACGAGTGCTACTGGGAGAACTTGTATTGCTATTTGATTTGGACAGTGATAGGGAAACGTAATTTTCTTGATTATTATTCAGACTAATTCAGAATATTAGTACAGACCAAAAGTAATTGTTGCAATTGTTTAAAATAATCATGCTCTGTTTTCTGATTATCCATTTTTGTGTTTATAACATGAGGAAGTTAACCCTTTATGATGCAACATCTCACATGTTACTGTGCAAATACATAAGCAAATATCTGACACAATATGTGTAAATGACAAACATCTAGTTTGTACTCAGTTATGACAATTATTTGCACAAATTGAAAAATGTCATAAGCATATGTATAATTAGATATGTTCAGTAATCAACTTGTTTCTAGATTGAAGTGTGCATTTTCCATGTGCAACACCACATCTGAATAATTTATTTTTTTCCAGATATTTTCATGTTTTTGATCTCCAAGTTCAGCATTTGCTTGTCAAACCCCCCCCAAGATACATTTCCAAAGACAAACAGCTGTTGCTTTATTCTGTTTGTACATCATTTAGAGGAAATATATCCTTGTAGTATCTTCTATCTTCTGTCTTAGTATAAAATATATATAATTAATACACTTGAAACATTTTAAATCTTTTTTCCTGCACTCTATAGTCATCAAATTCCAGATACATAGAGTTGTCCTCTTACAGTGGAAGCATCATGTAATTAGGCTATGCCCAGAATAATTATTTTAAAGAATTTAGACTGATGATGGAAATCATATTTTTCTGAAACCATCATATGTAGTAGAGTATCCCAAAGTATGGCAGTAATACTGAGGATGTGAATGAAACCACAGTAAACAAAGAGGCACTGGGCAAAGCTGTAGCCACTAATTGGATGAAAATCATTCTCCTATCTCACAGTGGTGCTTTTGCCTCTGGCTTTGATCCAGGGAAAAGGGCCAAAGGGAGCCAGTGCTCCGGCAAAGGCCATGCCAGCTCTGCAGCGAGTCATGGCGTCTCTCTCCAAGCAGGCGTGACATCTCCTACAAAATCAGACTTGGCCTCACCCTGCCTGAAAGCAACTCTCTGCCCAAGCTAGGAGTATCTAAGTTGACTTCTAAACTCAGTACCAAGCCCATTTTTAATTGGCAAGTTAATCGTGTGAAAATGCTGACTGAACGTCACTCATAAGTACCAGCCTTTTAGTCAAGCACATTTGTAGGTGGGGCATGTATAAGCATAAGAAGGCCTCAGGACAAGTTGGAAATTGAGCTCTGGCAGCCACATTGTCCCCGGATTATAGCTCATAGCAGATGTTCACCAAAGCTACATAAACTTTGTCAAGCTCTGTACAATCTGCTAAATCCCATGAACTATGGCATCTGTGCCTTTTAACAGCGCTGGAGAAAGTTGGCTTGCATGTCGAATCCACCTTTGTGCTTTTCATCATATTTTGGACATCTTTATAGGACTGTAATTAGGTTGCATTAAATTCTGAATTAGAAGTAAGAATAAAATGCTAAATTCTGAGTAATTTCAAGCTAAAACCTCAAATAAAGTCAATAAACCAAGTTCCCCTTATCTTCACATTTAGGCCAGAGAGAGGTTTTGGAAGTCAACTGTGTTACAGTCCTCTAAAATGGTATTATTGGCCCAATTCTAATTTAAAATCCAGTTCAATGGTGTTCCATTCATTTCCATGAACTTTGCTTCTCATTTGCAAAGTAAGTGAGATTAGAATCAGATCTAGTGGGGTTTTCTGTAGAAGGTCAGATAAGACTGAAATAGTATCTCCAGGCTTTTGTCTATGGAAACAAGTTTTCTAAATCATGTTGGTTCTTGCAAAAGTATCAGCAATGATTGTTAAACAACAGTTGCATTGCCTTAATTTTACTTGTTTGGCCTGCATCTTATAGGATGATTTTAAGTCCTCAAGAGACTTCTAAGGCTGTAAAAGCAACTGTACTAAATAAAACCACAGCTGGCCCAGTTCCCTCTCCCTGACAGTGGCGAAGAATGGATCCAGGGAAGTGCATATGAACAAACCAGGTATACGGCGACACGTTCCTAGCGAGCTCATACAGCCTACAGCAACCTTTGGTGCAGCAATATCCTGAGGAAAAACATGGCAGTCTTGTTTTTTATAGCAGACTGCAAATGAAGAGTAATTGCATTGAAATTTTGTGGAGTTATAAGGGTATACAACCAACATTGGTAGGTGGATACCTTTTTTTTCTCTAGGCCTGGGCAAAACACTTGATTTAAATATCTTCTTGTCCTACATTTTTATGACAATACTTCCTTACTTTATGGTAGTGGTAACATAGGAAAAAAAAATCCTTTGAAAGATAAATGGTAATCAGATATTATGTGATATAATACGTTAAATTATAAGATATATGATACCTCATATATTTATGCAACATTAACAATTTAAGGATTAGGCACAGAAATAGATGCAAAGAGACAGGGAAGGTCATAAAGGTTAGCTGAAGGAGGTGGGATTTAATAGGAAATTTAAAGCTCACTTGATTCACAGGTAGAGAAAACTTGTCCCAAGAAGAAATGCTATCACGCAAAATTTCATCAAAATCTTATTCAGAAAGAACTTTAAATTCTGAATGTTTAGGAGGTTTGGGGAGGCCACTGACTTTCACAAAATATGGGAGATGAGGACTGATGTGAATAGAAACAGTTTATATCTAAACCCAGTGTTTTCCCATGAGCTAAATTTCTTTCTTTTTTGCTTGCAATTTAGCTGGCAAATTAGTTCCTGAGTTTATAGCTTTTGCCATACTACAAACTCATAAGTACTGTATGTTTTAATCTGCTCTGATCTAACCATTTCTATTTATATCCTGCAGGCCAAATAGGGGTAATTGCAGAGAAACCACACTTTTCCAGAAACAAAAGCCTAAAATTGCAGGGCAGTCCCTGTCTTAGCTTTTGTCTTAGCTCTCTTTATGCTGTGAATTCATTCTCTGTCTCTATTTAGAAGGGGCAGGCTGTGTATGGTGGCCAGCTCGTCACACTGGAAAGCATACAGAACACACCCTCTTCCCAAGGGCTATGTGGTGCTTCAGGTGCTGGCTGGGTTTTGTCACAGATCTGCTGAACAGCTTGGACATAGGACTCTGCAAACCTGCACATGCTCCCAAGGCCACCCAGATGTGACATGCACAGCCATGTGTTATCAGTTGTGTTACCTAGAACTTGTAACTAAACATGTAAAGCACTGCCAGCTTATACAGCATCTAAAAATCACTTTTTCACCTCAAAATATAATGCTGACCAAAATTCCTGGGGTTTGTGTCACAACGTGTATGACTTCACCTTAGAATAGTGTTTGAGAGCTTTGTATTATAACCCTGTATATTAAATCCATTAAAAAAACCAAAACCTGTGATTTTTTCGTTACAATCTCCTACCTTCTCAGCATTAGCAATTGATTTTGATTTATTTATTTACTTTTTAGATAATCTGCCAGATACTTGCAGTAGCAGCAACAAACATGTCACGTGTGTCTGTGCCAAAAGTGTTGTATAACAAACATCAGGAAGAAAATATATAGCTTGCTAGTGTGACAGTAGCATTTAACTTTTTAAGTTTTTATTGGCAAACTAATTTTACATGATGGACCAAGTCATTTAGGTGAATTTTAAAGGTGCACAGAGATATTAAGAAAGTAAATTCCCTAGTTAAGAGAAATACTGAGCTACAGTAATTAATCTCCTGAAATGTATTTTGTTGGAACTGTTGAGAAATAGAACAAGTGCATGCAGAAACACATACCTATCATGTTAGTGAGTCACATTTACAAGATGGATGAAGGGTATGCAACGCTGTAGAGTGTACTAGATCAGAAGATACACTTGCAATCTTTGGTTTTGATTTTTAGTATTTTATTGATGTCTTTAGATTCTTTGGAAGAAATATGCTATAAAATAACTGCAAATCATGACTGGACATCAGTATAAAGCTTATCCCCTACAAAAAGCTTCCATGACTGAAATGTAGTTAGTATCATGAAAGCAAGTAGCAACCTGTTAAGTTATGGATTTTAACACAGCTGTCTTCAAGAAGACAGATGAAAAGGATACAAAAAATAATCTGTGAAAACAGTAGAAGAAAAAAGTAAAAACTACAAAGACACTTTATAAATTGTGCTTATGCTTCCTGGTGCCACTCAGACCACAGCTGGAAAGCTGATATTTCACCTAATAATTACAAAGATTTATTCTTTGTTATAGTTTGTTATTCATGTGAAAAACAAAACAGCAAAGAAATAATTTAGAATGACCAACAGCACATCATTCAGCCTCTATACTTCAAGGGCTTCAGAAAGACACACATGAAACATATTTACTTCACACTGCAGCCAGTGAAAGAAAGGGAATATAACCTAGTAAACATTTCTATTTCCCACAATACACTCTGTTTGGAGAAAAAAAATATAAAATAATTGTGAAGTGGAAATTATTAATTTTCTTTAAACAGATTTTTGAAGAAACTGTGTTGATATTTTAAAGCAGATCAGAAAAAATTACAAAGGGGATGAAAAGTGAAGAGGAGATACTGAAAAAATACAGGACTCAATTAATGGCTCTGGAAATAAAGACAAGCAATACCCACATTGCCAAATGACAAGTACAGTCTCTTCCCCTGAGCAAAGCAAGCCAAGACAGCCCCAGAGGATAATCCTGCAAAGCTGCGGACCTGGCAGAGATGGTGCTTCAAACACAGGGCTAAGGAGGAGCAAGCACAGCTGCAGCATACCCTCCAGTTCTGACAAGTGGCCTTAAGGATCCTTACTGCACTCTGAGCCATTCTGGGTGCCTCCCTTAAGAACCGAAGCCATTTCTCCAAGTCTGTGGAACAAAAGTAAGAGCAAATGGACTAATAAATCATTCTCTCATTGACAAAGTAGCCATAAAAGCAGATAATCAAGCATTATCTGTATGTAGTTTAACCACACAAACTGTTTTAAAACAGAATTAAATGAGCTCAAATATATTTTCCCATTTATGCAATTAATAAAAATAAAAACCACCAATGGAAGCGTCACCTTCTATGCTGAGCCCAGCTACTGTGCCAAGAAACACAACTCATGCTGCACTTTCAGTTTCAACCAGTCGGACTTTCTAACTCGGACTGAAATCTAGTTTTGTATTTATATATAAATAATATGCTTCATGTGATCCTGCAAAGGCTTTTAAATAGTCAAGGCTGGAAGAGGGTCTGGTTTTTTGACAGTGGAAATGCACCATGTTACCCCAGTTGGGATCCATCCCTACAGGCATGAATGAGCATGGTGAGGCCCCACATTTCCAGAACTTTCCCGTATACTCATATTGCTTTCTTTGCTTTTCCTATATGGAGGTTTGTTTTGTTTTTTTTAAAACACATCCAATAAGCAGTGAGAGAGATGCACAATTCTTATCACAGTGACCTGGAAAACAGGGATAATTGCTACAAGAGATAGCCAAGAGATGGCATCACTTTCTGTCACCTCTTTTCTGGCTCACTGGAGGGGAGACAGCTTCCAGACAAAATGAAGATCTCAGGGTGGATTTCCAAGGGAGCTGGGAACTGGGGGCACAAGGGTCTGAGGCAGCAAGCACTCACAAAACCCTGCAAACTGTGAGGAAGATGGTTTACTATGTCTTCTTAAAAGTACCTATGAAATATATTTAATTTGTGTCTCCGACTGATGCTGTGAGACTTCTTCGCAAAGCCAAAGGAATAAATGCATTCCTCCATGCCTGATAGATGTGGAATTATGATTGTAAACTCTGACATCAAAATCAGTAAGATAATGGGAGGTAGAAGATAGCAAACACTTTAAAAATAGATATTCTAATTTTTATAAAATACTCCTTCACCTGCTCTTGAAAATGGCTAGAACTGCATGAATTAAAACACACCTGCTAGTTTTAAACTACTGTATTTCAATACATGCATGATTTAAAGATGCTTTAAGAGTCCTACTTTAGTAAGAAAGTGTCTAATAAATGTTTTAAAAAAGGATTTCTATCTTAAAGAAGCTGTGTGGCCAGAAGGCATGTTTTCTTGCAAAGCAGTTGTTTATACAGATGGTTTGCCAGGTTGTTTACTTCTGCTTAGTGAAGTAGTGACTTCATGGTTAGCAACTGGGAAATAAGATTGCTCTTTGAATGGGAATTTCATGACAGTTTTTCCAAACGATGTATCCTTCTTGATCTTATGAATATATTATAAAAAGTTTATAGTTGATCCAAAAATGGTCGCAATTAACAGGAAAACATATAATGGAAAACATATAATTTTCTATGCAAATAGGTCTAGGTAGATCCTGCTGATCTATGAATAAAATCACGTCTATGAGAGGTTAACAAAGTAGTACAGGAGTCACTGATCTTGCTTTGTCTGTTGTTCCTTTTAGTACAGCTATGTCAGAGTTTGAAGATCTAATATTTAAAACCATACGCGAGTTTACTAATTATTTTTTCTGAACCTTGATATGCAATGAAAAGATCAAAAGCTTCAAAGTATTAAAAGCAATTAGGAAATACTATAACAGATGAAATTTCCTCACAAATCTGAAATATCTGATAAAATATTTCTGGCATGTACATCCTACTATTACCATTTCAAAATCTGGTCTTGCAGAAGTGAAAGGCAAGGCAAGCTTTTGTACAGTGACTACACCTACAATGAATAATCCAATTGCAAGAGCACGTGAGTCATGTTAAGGTTTCACCTGACTGCCTGTTCCTTGGGATGGAAGGTTTTAGGAGATGCGCTGAGACCCAGGCGAAGGTGAGGCTGCTGCCTTCATTTTTTACAAAAATAAAAGTATTGATGTGATCTGATTTGATTAATGAGCTCAGTTATAACTAGATCAAACCTTTGGCAGGTACAAAATTCCTCTGGGGGAATGGTACAGAATTGTACTTTGACATACCACAAAAGCATTCCCCAACAGTTTACTGGAGCTATAATTAGTCTCACTGAAATGTGTGGCACACTTTGAGCTGGAACACAGTGCTGGTCCTTCACTAGGGAAGGTAGGTGGGGATAGAAGAGCTGCAGAAGTGACATCCCCAATTTCCAGTGAAAGGAAAAATCACATCTGTTTTCATGCAGAAGGAGCAGTCAAATACTCCTTCTCCTGACAAAGATGGTCAAACTCTTCCTAACTTCAAAGAGAATGCCAGAAGACTGGCTCCCTGACAGGCTTGGAGATATCCACACAGAGCATCTCCTGAATAAAGAACAAGTTTGATGATAGACTCTGCACTGTGAAAAGCAGTATTTCCTCACCAATTTATAGGCACACAATGTTTGTTAGAATAGTTTAGCCTTTAACAGCCTTAGCTTTGCCTGTGCTTTCCATTGCTGTCAGGTTACATTTATTAAAAAAGAGAATGGCTACAAATCTACTGCTTACGGACTTACACCTCCAAGGGCAACGAGCAGAACTCATATGAAGAAATAAGAGATGTAATAAAATCAGTAAGGAAATGGGGAATGAGAGAGAAGTGAGGGAAAGGAGACAGGGAATTGTACGCTTTCAAGCAGATGAGACAATACTTTTTAAATCTAGAGCTGTAATAGCCACTTTTAGTAAGATTGAAAGGATGGACTACGCTTTTTTGAATTTAATGTCACAATCCTACTTACTTTGAAAAATCACAGTTTCAGATGAGACAGAAGATTTGCACACTTCAAGTTAGCTAAATGTAAGATTGGAAGAACTTATATGGAAATCAACCACTAACCAGCAACTCAAGAAACAAGGCAAATCGTGAAATTTTACTCCTATCTTTTTCAGAGGCAAAATTCTTATGGAATAACTATCAAACTTGGTCTGCGGAATAGAAGTGAAAAGAACATCTGTATTAATTATCTTAAAATTCAAAATTTGAAAGATGTTTTCTCTGGTAATCTGAGGTAATTACTACCCAAAACTAACTTAAAACCATTGTGCACTTCTGATAAGACTTTGTGACACTTTGGATAAAACAGGCATTTAGAAATCCCGGTGGATATGCCACAAACTACATCTGTGCTTTGGAAAGTCCTAATGTACATGCTGATGTATAATGTAACACACATGCCTTCATATACCAATTTCAAACCACACTCTTGCATATGTGCAAGTGAGTTCTGTGTGCATGGGTATGTTGATGTGCATGCGTGAGTGTTGACATAAATGGATTATATAGCCTAACTTTTTACTTGCCAAGATAAATAGCTGTGCCGGAAATATCCAATAAAAATACTTTCATGAAGGTCACAGGTGGACATTATCATCTTGAAGGTTGTCTTTTTCAAGTACAGCAACACCTATATTCTTTTTAAACATAGTTACTGTACACCTGCTGAGATGGACAATAATCTGACCCTGAAATACAGCTACACAATATGATGACATACATTTAAATGTTTAATATGTAACACTGCCTAATAAGAAACGAGAAATAACTTCTTCAACATTGTTTCAAAGACAGGGTGTAACTGACATTTTCGTATGGGATAGGATAGAAATTCCTGTATGGCTCTATCTCATGTCTCAGATAACCATCCCCCCAAAACTTGCAACTTTCTATGTATTATTCACTGATTTTAGTACTGGACACATACATTTCTTCCCTTCTGTGGTAAGGAACCCACAGGACATTTTTACTTTCCATCATGCAGAGATCAGAGAGCATAAGAGACTATTTTTGTATAAGAATACATGTCCCTCATGGAAAAAGGTACAAATGTAAGTATACTAATAACTACTTAATTACAACCAAGTATAAAGGCAGATAAATGTTAAAAGAGCAGGAGTCTAACAGTAATCTGACTTCAGTTTCTGAACTCCAGTGCTTCAACTAAACACAATGCAAGCATGGATTAGTAGGGTAGAAAGGGAATTTTCTCATTTATCATTAGAGAAAATAAAATGTTCTGTGCTGTGTGCAATATCTCCAATGACCTGGTTTATATTAACAGTAAAAATTTCTGCTTAATTTATAATCCTCAGATGATGTGACACTAGTTTTCTAAAAATAAAGATTTTGCCTATCCAATAAGGCAGTTAGATTATTGATCAAATACTCCTCCCAGCATTACATTGAATATGTAACGATTTGCCTATTTTTTAAATAGAAAATTGATTCACACTTATAAATTTTGCCTGTAATCTCTAATTTATAAGTGATTATAGCATGCCAGATACCCATAAACTTCTTCACGTATGTTTCTCCAACAGTGAGAAGAGAAATACAATGAAAGACAGAGTCTGGAATTGTATGTGCCTAATTCAAGGCACTTTGGAGTATTTCTCATTCTTTAACTTTTGTTATCACCAATCATATGGATATGAAATACAATTCTTTTCAGAATTCCTCAGTCCTTCCGTGACTTTCAGGTACTATGGTTGTGTGTTCCATAAAACCATTTTTTTTTCATCATTACTCATTTTTTGATTCAGGTGATGATGAGAAAGGCAGGTATTTCCTCATGTATTCTCTCTGTCACTAGATACACGTGCTGCTAATATCTTATGCATTTTTGTATGTTATTGTTATAAACAGATGACTGAGACCAATTTGAAAACAAAAACTATTTTAATTAGGCTGAGAAGCAATAAGCAAAACCAGCGCTGGGTGC
>WYDI02015623.1:5427-18723 GCA_009867235.2 Psittacus erithacus | reverse complement strand
CGTGCCAGATCCACACAGGGTACAATGACCACACCATATTCTACTCTGACACGAATCATAACTGTGTTTATCACATTATGCACTATAGGAATATTTGTTACTCATATGTAAGTAATGTTTTTGAATTCCCTAACCAAAAAATTGTACTAATCTTGACAACATTTAATGACGTGCGTAACGACTATTAGTAATCACAATAACCTACAGTTCAACATGTGAAGAAATGCTTTCAAAGCTAGAGGACAAGAGTGTCCTTGAATTTAAATTACATTAATATTCATGGCATATAATATATGAAAAGTATAAATTATAAAATGGACTATGAATGAGCTTGCAGCCCATGTGAAACATCAATGACAAACTTATTTCCATACCATGGGGCTAGGTCCTTGAAAGAAAACAGCTTTAACTCACAGTGATTCTTGCAACTCTTCACTTGACACTAGAATGAACTTTCAAAGCAAGACGGTAGTATGCAAAAGCATGTAATTATGGAGTGTAACTTCTTATTAGCCAATAATAAGCACAGCAGGTCCTTCATGAAGTCTCCACTACTGTCCCTCAACAATAAACCCACAGAATAATGAAGAAATCTCAGTTCTCCAAAACTTTAATGAACTTCCATTATACTTTATGAAGAAAAAGAAAACGACCCCTAACCTCTTATAGGACTTTTTTCTTTTTTTTTTTTTACTCTATGAAGTCTTTAAGGACATAAATATTAGCTAAAAATGTCTTGCAACGATCAATTCACTACATAAACCCAGTTGCCCATTCCTTCTAAAAAAAGAATATGCTAGACATAGGGATTTTGCAGACTACAGGAAAAAGTTCTCTAAAACTCCTTCACAATTTAAGTTTATTTACATTGCAATTTAAACAAAATCCAAATAAATAAGGAAGAAAGCAGAAACTGATCTTTGATCACAGACCCCTTCAATCAGTTACAGTCCTAGCAACATGGGTTGTTAGATTAAAACATGAACTATAAAACAACATCTTAATATTGTTTATAAAAAAATGCTTTAGAAATTTAGGAGTAAGACTTTCATTCGAAGGCATAAATCTATCATGGATTTTAAGGTCAGAACGGACCATTATTTCACAAAGGTCAAGCCCTGTAATCTACATCAAGGCCATAACTACTATTTGAAATATGTTACTATAAAATAATCAGTAAATTAAAAGCATAGTAAATTAAAAATACTGCCTATTAGGACTAGGCACTCTAAGTATTTCCACCACTAAGCTTCTTGGCTCCTCACATTGCCCATTCCTGCCCAAGAAGTGCCCACCCTCAATAGGAAAGGTGTCTCCACCCCAATTAACCTGATATTTAGGGCAATTGCAGAGGAGATAAAAAAAAATGTGGCCTTAATTCTGCTAAGGCTGGGAAAGGCATTGATTTGGGATCCCCCTACAACTATTTCAGTTAAAAACGTGCTTGCTAACTTTGTTCTTTTGCTGTGGGTACTGCATGTGGTCACCCCTGCTCAGGGCTTCCACAAAGCACTTAACGTGCCTGCTCCCAAGTTCAGTTTGGCATGGTTGGCTTGGGCATCTCTGGGAAGAAAAAAGCTCAGTGTTCATCTACCAAATTCAGACTAGCAAAAGTTGGTATTTTTGAAGTCCTCTGTCTTTATATATGCTATAGGTTAACATTAGTAGTTCAAATGCTCTACAGCAAATTCTTTTAGTATCTTTCACATAATATTGAAAAACATTGCCTTGAAAAAATTTAAATTGTATACAACCTTTGAAAGCTAGAATGTGACTTAACAAGGTGTATACTTCTTGAAATCTATTACATAGCTAGCAATTTTAGCTATGGCTTGTTGTGAATGTTTTGAACCGCTGACTGAGTGTCCAATAGCAGTAATTCATAATTTTGTTTTCAGAAAGTACTGAATACAAGAAACAGTATTACTTTTTTTTTTTTATTTATTTCATTCTGTGTTAATGGAAAGTTCTCCTAAGGGCATGCAAAAGCAATAATTTAGCACTCATAAATTAGTTTCAAGACACTAAAATTTTCAGAATAAGTCTTAAGGTAAGTCACTTAATTTACAGGCATGAACAAAAGGTATTTGGATAAAGCTGATACTGAATTACCTATTAACTTAATATAAAATTAATTAGAAGTTTGCATTATGTGTTAAATTAATATAGAGACACGCACTTTTTCTCATCATCTCCTTATTCATGAAATACTACAGCACACAGATTTCTGTGCAGGTATGATACTTAATACCATAATTACAATGTAAACTAATGAAAATTTATGCACATATAATAATAGGTAATAGCAATAATAATAATACTGACTTTTTTGGGTACAGACTTACAAAATGTATTTAATTTGCTTTATTGCTCTGTCATCAGTATAAACATACTCTTTTAATGTTAAACACTTCCAAACGACTACATTTTTCTCATGAATAATTTTATTTTTGTGCAATTATTTTTTGGTGCTTATATTTCTTCATATATTTTATTTGTGTTTTGGTGTATATATCTTGGTTTCTATATTTTGTCAAGAGAATTTTTTTAAAACTTTATTTGCAATGGAAATCTATTAATTGATGAAGAGTTGACAGGAAGGAAGCTGATGAAAAGGTGATGATTGATAGGTAAGCGGTTGTGGTATATCTGATGTGAATATGTAATCAGTATATTTTCTATTCAGTGTTAGATTTTAATTATTTCCTTTCTATGCATATGCTAACATGGAAATGTAATTTTTCCCTTCACTGTAAGGTAGTTTATAATTTAATACAAGAAGAAACTATCTGTATTTTAGTCTAAGTGTCAAAAGATTCATGAATACTCTAATGATACATACTAGAATGTATATACATACTAAAAATAGGAGACTTCATCCAAAAACCTGTACTGGAAAGTCTAGCTTTTGCACTGAAGTATATTACTGCCAAGTGATATTGCATAACAGCAGCTCTTTAAAATAATATCACTGGTGGGAAAAAGAATAATAATAATAAAATGATGCTTCTTTTGTTATAATTCTGATCTTTCCGCATTTGCATTCACCTTTTTCCTGCAACTAAAACCATGGAAATCGTCTATTATTTTGAAGTGGTATTTGAGATGTTTAACTGGAATTTGCCAGTTGTGATTTTATCTTATATGTGCTAATCATAGAATCATAGAATAGTTAGGGCTGGAAAGGACCTTAAGACCATCTAGTTCCAACACCCCTGCCATGGGCAGGGACACCTCCCACTAAACCATGCCACCCAAGGCTCTGTCCATCCTGGCCTTGAACGCCTCTATGATAATTGATACTGCTTGTGTTAGTAAGGCATTGAAATGGACCTACATTGCGCAGTTCCGCATTTCATAGGAATTGGATTTACTTTGACTCTTAATGAATGTTTCTTATTACAGACATACAGGGTTTATTTTCAGACAGATTTGTCTGAATATCAATTTTTGACACAGAAAACAAGCAAGAAAAGATGATGACCCAAAGATGTGAAAGATAACCCAAAGAAATGGTAGGAGTTTTGTAAATGAATTACTCATTGAGCCAGGGTTTTTAATTCTGTCCACTCTTCATAACTATAAAAGTCAAAATTATAACTACTTTGCTTTTATTTTTCTTATTACCATTACTTATTTTGTTGATGCTGACCTCTAAACATTTCTGTGCCTACATTATTGCCCTGGCAGAAAGTCAAGTATATTAGAGGTGTTTTGGAATTTCCCACACATATTCTAGCTGCACCTTGAAGAAAGGAGTTAACTGGTCATGGTAGGTAATCATTCAATTGAAACCATTAATCACTGGTAGTGTGGCAGCCCTCAAATATCTGCTTTTGTCACAGTATTCTGCATTTGCAGGAAGTCTCTTTCAAATGTTATTTTTAAGTGTCATAAACACCAGCACTGGAAGTTTCATCCTTCTTCTGGAGGACTACTTTACCACTGGACCATATCAGAGTCAGCCTTGAAAAGAGGGAAAGTTGGTGGCTTTGCTTTCTTATTGCTTTTGTAGGAAGCTAGCTCTTAAATGTTAGGGGTGCAGACTGTGTTTACATGCAAGCAGGATCTCTTGAAAGCAGTCAGTGCTGTTCTTGCACCACAGTTGTGTTTGCCTCCATCACCGCAAGCTGCGCTGGTCCTCCACTGCCACCCCAGGCAGGGCCAGCCAGGGTAGCTCTTAAGTGGAAGAGCAACTCCTATCTCCTCTTGTACACCCATGCAAAGACTGGGCACGTTTCACATAGTCAGTCAGAATGACTCGCTTGGGGAAAAAAAAATCCTCAACCACAACACTTAAGCTAACTTTACGTAGATTGTTTTTCACCCTTACCAAGTATTTTGCTGCTTTAGCTATAATCATTGCCCACATTCATACGTAATTGCTCATGATGCTTTGAGGTTCCAGTGCAAAATCTCACAGCTGGGTGAGGTTCAGTTTTCTCACCAAACTGGCATGACGGAGCTTGCCTTGCTGAACTCATCAGAAACGATATCACTTGCTGCAACTTTCTTAAATTGGTTCAAAACATCTCTTCACCCATAGAATGTATTTGTACACAACATACCCTGGAAGTTTAAAATTATGTTTTTTAAAAATCATTTGAATGAATGATAGTATACACTTACAAAATTTTGTCAAGGTGTTCTGCAGTTAAAGATGTGGTATAGTGCACTCAAAAATAAAGGTAAGCTTATGGGAAACACTAGTATATATTTGCCTAGTTCTAGTTAGTGCGAGACAACAGCTTAACTTGCAGACGTATGCCCAGGATATGCAGGGAGTTTGGCACTGTCATGTCAATAAGCATGTTCCCATGAAGATCAAGCAAAAAACATGAGAAAACCCATCTAGTATGATGTTTGTGTGTGTGTGTGCGTGTTCCTTTATTCTGCTTTTTACCTCACCAAGTTCATAAGAAGATCAGGGTATGAGCCCTTGAATTTGTCTTCTGTAGACAAGCCAAGTCTAACCCAAACTTTGTTTTCCTTGGGGTCTACTCTCCTGCTTGCAGACTGGAAACTACTTAAATCTAAATCAGTCAGACTGCTGAATAATGTACAACCACCATGTCAGCCTAATTCTGTGGTGCCGTTAGCCAGCAGAGGACTTTGATTCACTTGTAATTTTGAATAAGGCAAAAAGGCATTCATGCCACAATGCCAGTAGTTTTATAACAGCTGAAAACAGCACAGCTGCTAAAGAAAATTGGGCTTCCCCATTCCAGTTATGACAAAGCCCAAGAGCCGATATTAAACACACACAGGAGAGAGGAGCTGAGAGCTTTTTGAGCTGCGACACCAACACTAAGCTACGTTTTTCTCTTGTCTGGAAGAGGAAAAGGGCATGAATTTTGGTATGGAATTGCTCATCCCTTCTCCTTGCTGGGATTCTCCTGCAGCCTCTTTCCAGCCTGTGAATACCACTCCCAAACTGGGGAGAGGTGCTGGCTACTGGGTGAGCTAAGGCACTCCTGTCTGTCCTGGGGCTGAGACTCCATTAGCCAAACACTCCCTGCTCAGGGAGTGACAGCTCATCAGCAAGGAAAGGAGGCATGAACAAACATTAAAAAGGCCCAAGCTGCTCCTCTTCTGCCTTCCATTTTAACTTTTTTTTTTTCTTTAATGGGAGTACTTTTTGCAACTTTCTTCCTTGTTTTCGTATCTCTCTTTTTGTGAATCATGCTGTGACATTTCTCAGAGTAGTATTTGTTTCTACCCCAGCAGTGAAAACAATTTTTTTTTAAAGCTGGTTTTCCAATGCAGCTTTATTTTAGTTTGGTTCATTTTTCCTACTTCCTAATTATTTTCATATTTCCGTATTATTTGTTGCATTTTTTTCATTATTTTCTTTTATTTCTTGCCAATCTTATTACCTTATTTCCTGTACTCATTAATTTTTTTTCTTTCCTTTCTGAATTTCTTTCCCATCTGTCCATTCACTTTGTCCCTCATGTTCCTCTTTTGCTACTGTTATCCCTCCTCTAATTCCTCTGTAGTTATTTTCTTTATAATTTTCAGGCAGCGTTCTGTATGACTTTCTCAGCCTTTCAAGCCCTGGGGATGGGAAGGGAGAGGACTGGGAGGAGAGAAAATGAGGAAGCAGGCTGACTTGAACACACTGTTGTCCTACAGGAAAAAAAAGTGCTATCTTTGCAAAGTCCATAAACACAGTTTCACTGACTCACTGTATGCCATACTGAGCAGCAACCTCCTTTCCTAGGATAATGAGAGCCTCGGAGGAATGGTGGTTCCCTGAAGAATGAAAACATGAAAGAGGACTTCCCCAAAGCCATTGGGTGGAGCACAAAGGATGTGGAAAAACTGGAGGGCTGGAGAGTAAAGATGATGAGAGATAAAGGCAAGGAATTCAAGCACTATGAACATCAACATTTGAATAAGTTGTCTTGGCCTTCATTGACCATCAGCTGATAAGGCTGTTGGAGTCCACTGTTTTGTTTCTGTGAGTCTGAATATGGCCAATGTCATGTCATGAACTCTATAGTAAATGCCAGTTTCAAGGTATTTAATGACATTTTAAATTATTCATTAATTAATTTAACTGAGAGGTTAGAAAGAATTTCTACTCTTAAGGTAGTGACAACATGGTTTCGATTTCAGCATTAATGCAGGTGCCTCAGCAGATTTTATTAGGCTTTTTTCATGCAGAATACCTAAATCAGTATACAATAGCCAATCAAGACTAGTATATTAGAAACGCAGTTCATGTAAGTTTAAGTGAAATAATTACTTTTCTATTCTTAAATGCCCGAGATGCAAACTTCTTTACTGTAAATACAGGCTTGGTTTTACAGGTGGATAAGTGGCAACAAGTATTTTCTACATACTGAATAAAATACCTTAGTAATGCTGGTAAATCACTTCAGAGATCTTGACTTGTATGTTTGAACACCACCATCTATGCCAATAATGTCTGACTTTTGTATTTGTTATTTTTATTTCTTTTCCCCTTTTCTAATACCAGTTGTTTGGATAGTTTAATAAATCCAAGTGGATATTATTGATTTCTTACCTACATTTTCTTCCCTTTCTTCCTCCATGCATTCTGATTAGCATATTCTCATTGCAGCTCCCTATAAAGGAAACTTAGGAAAAACGTATCACCTTGTAAGCTGTTTTCTCATTTTACCATGAGAAAGAAATGTGTTACAGGACTTTTCTACAACTGACTTCATCTTTGTATTTTTATTTAGAATTCTAAAAAATGAGCACAAAGTCATAAACCAAGATCAAAGTCTAATTTGCATTTACTTTGTAAATGCTTAAATTTCCATAACGAAAGACCTTCAAGAAGCAAAGTCAGGCCCATAAGCAGGACTGCTATGACCATATTTCTGGTTCTGAATTGCACCAGAAATGGAGTTTTACAATACAGCTTGAAACCTGAAGAACCAACTCTTTGTTGACGTAAAGTTTAATTCTTCACACAAGAACAAGTTTCAAGGTGGAAGAAAAACCAGGAAGGTTTGTCTTGTCAGGGACAGCTCATGCTGTCTATACAGTTGTGCACCCTCACAATGCAGGTCTCTATCTGCTGGCCCTATGTATGTCAGTGAGAGATATACATGCTGGTAATATTATGGACAGTTTATGATATTCTTATATAATGCGAACACAGGTCTGTTTAATCTTCACATAATTAGCTAAAGCTCTGTTTTATACTGTGGTAGTCAACAATGTAATAACGTATCAAAGATAAAAGCTTCTTAATGTCATTTGCTCATAGCAATGCAATAAAGAAGGAAATTAAAACTATTTTCTTTTTAAAATACGATGCTCATTCTTTTGAGTATCAGACAAAAGTAGAGATCAAATGAAGAAGAGAAAGATACATAAACCAAACTGATTACAAGAAAGGGTATAAATTAATTAGACTGGAAAGTATTTTGGTTTTGCAGCCATCTTCCTTTACAATCTCAAAAACCATCTAAACTAATAAATGTTAAACGTGTGCTGAAACTAATGTACATATATTAACTTGTCTGTGCTTACAAATGGAATAATTTAAACAGAACATGGCAAAGGAATTAGAAAAATAAAGGAACAGCCACACCTATCCTTGTAAAGCATGCAAAACTGAATAACATGAAAGAGCATGAGTGAGTGAAAGAAAATTGTATGTGTGTGTATAAGCTACTTAATGTGGTGATATTAAATGAATGTATCACTAATGCAGGATGGATGAGGTGGACCTGGTCAGCTTCCTCTTTCCATGACACAATCAGATCTGATCAATGCAATAATTAAACAAATGTTTCATTTGTTAATTGCTGTGCTATTGTCAGAGTTTTGACATTTCTTGTGAATGCACAGTCAAGCTGGTCACACATTTGCAGATATTTCTGAGCTTTACACAGTGAATGAAAAAAAAAAGACCAAATGTAAGCAATCTGAAAGTAATATGCAAAGTGAAACATAAGATTATTTTAAGGATATTTTAAAATATCCTTCTACTCTCTATCAAAAAGTAAATACTTATTTTGTAATTTGAAAACACCTTTTAGTAGTATAAAAATTCTATGTATATTTTAGCATGTGTAGTGAGACTTGGGAGAGCTCTAACACCAAGCAGAAAACCCCAACCTGATGGAAATCAAAACCACCCCAACTTCCCACTGTCTCTTCTCCTCTGTGTCCTGGTTTGCACTGAATGGGACCTTGTGCATGAGGACAACTCTTTGTATGTCAGTATGCTGCTACGCAGGTCCCTGTTTGGGCAAGCCAGGGCCAAGTCTGCAGGAAGAACTGTGGACACCCAAACTCACCAGTTAAATGCAGCCATAAGTGTTAGCAATGCCTACAGATTTGCATGACGGGTTTTATTTAACAACACAAAGAATGAGCTATTATATATGACCATAATTATGAAAAGCATAAAAAGATTTCTTCTTCTTTAGTTGCCATTAAAAGTTTCAGTTTCTTTTGTGTCATATGGTATACAGTAACGGTCAATCTCCATTCAATATTCTGAGAATTTAGATAAGAAGTGTTCCGGTAACCTATCGTTTGACCTTTTTTTACATCACAGGTCAACTCCCCTACCACTAGACCCAGTAATATTTTCTTGATAAATACTTAAAAATCCTTCTGGTCTTAAGAAGCTATTATTCTGAAATTTTTCTGCTCTCTGTTTGAGATCTTCAGGAGCATGAGTCTCCAACTCCTCCACCCCTATTATTTAACATGTTGATCTTTTAAAATCTCTCATAATGTAGGGTATCTACCAATTTTCAAATAATAATTGCAGGTTTTTGTCTGTCTCTATTACCATAAGAATCAGGTACTTTGCTCTAGTACGGCTCTCACCAGTTTTGGATACAGATGCAAATCTTCTGGGTCTTTTTCCCCCAACCTCTGTATATCTGAGGGTCATAGTAACTCTGCTTTGTTGATGCCTTGCACTGGAAACTTGTGTTCACTTGCTGATTCTAATGGTGCTTTCTCCACTATGACATGAAAAAGGCCAAGGTACTCAATACCTTAATTGCCATTGCCTTTATCGGTAAGACCTACCTTCAGCAATCCCACATCCCTGACATCAGAAGGAAAGTCTGAAGCCAGCAAAGCTTAGCCTCAGTGGAGAAGGATCAAGTCAGGGAACATTTAAACACACTGAATGAGCACAGATCCATGGGACAGAGCACTGAGGGAACTAGCTGATGACATCGCAAAGCCACTCTTAATGATCTCTGAAGAGCTGTGGCTATTGTGGGAGGTTCCGGAGGCTTGGAAGAAAGCAAATGTCACTCCTATCTTCAAAAAGGCCACACAGAAGGACCCAGGAAACTACAAGCTAGTCAGACTCACCTTAATACCAGGGAATGTGACTGACCACATAATCATGGAAGCTATTTCCAAATACACCAAGGATAAGAAGGTGACTTGGAGTAGTCAGCATGGATTTGTAAGAGACATCATGTCTGACCAACCTGATGAAATGGCTAGCTCACTGGACAACGAAAATAAACAGTGGATGCTGTTTGCTTTGACTTTACCAAGGCCTATAACACTGTTTCCCGTAACATCCTCAGACAAAATATTGCACTATGTGGGCTAGAAAAGTGGACAGTGAGGTAGAATGAAAACTGGCTCAACTCCTGGGCTCAAAGTGTTGCAACCAGATGCATGAAGTCCAGTATTACAGGAGTACTGCAGGGGTCAATACTGAGTCTGATACTGCTAAACGTCCATGACTGATCTGGATGATGGAACAGAGCGTATACCTTCTGAAAGTCTGGAGATGGCACAAAAGTGGGAGGAGTAGCTGATACACACGACGGTTATGCCGCCATCCAGATAGGCCTTGATAGGCTGCAGAAGCAAGGGGCAAAGAGTCCAGCAAAGGGCCACAGTGATGGTTAATATCTTGAGGCATTTGGCATGCAGTCAGAGTGAGTGAGCTGTGACTTTTGAGCCTGGAGAAGTCTCAGGTGAGATCTTCTTGATGCATTTAAAGACCTGATGACAAGAAGAAACAAAGTGGGGCCAGGTTGTTCTCAGTGATTCGACGAAGAGCAATGAGAAACTGAAACGCAGGAAATTTCTTTTAAAAGAAAAAGCTTTTTTTGCTATCAGAGTAGTCAAGCACTTGCACAGGTTGCCCAGAGAGTTTGTGAAGTCTTCATTCTCGGAGATACTAAAATTCCAGCTGCACACTGTTCTGAGCAACCTGCTGCAGCTGACCCTGTTCTAAATAGAAATGATCTCCAGAGGTGCTTTGCAACCTCAGTTATTCTGTGATTTTACGGTTCTGTAAATCAACACTGACAGGATATAGCATTACATTGTTGGACACAGATTAGGCATGTTCTTTCAACAAATAGACGTATTTTATTTCAATGCAATTTATTTTCTTCTACTCAAAATATGGTAAAAGTTGAAGAAAACTTTGAAAGTCTCCAGGGGTAATTTCCCTAGTCTTTGTTGATTGTCAGTTCTCTTCAGATATCATTACTAATTTTATAACGAGATTCCAGCTCTGGAAGAAATTGTTACAGAAAGTAACAGAACAGTGCAAAAAGATCATATTAGGGCCAGAACAAATAATAGGACAGCAATAAAGGCAGAAGTAGAAGTTTTAAAGAGTTTTAAAGCTGGGATGCTTCCATATAAAGTGTCAGGGAAAGTAAGAGTAATAAGTTACTAAATTGCAAGAATAGAAGTCTAAATATCACTTTACGTATTGGCTTTTTCCTCCAAATAAGCAAACACAGGATTACCTGGTTTTATACCATCTGATATATGACAATATGCTAAGACCCCTAGGCAAGGCCAGAAGTGACTGAAAGCAGAGAAGCATCTCCCGAAAATGAATCCCGCCACCACCAAGCCTTTTTGCAGGAAGCTCATCTCACCCTATAGACTAATGAGAGAACCAGGGAGACTGTGTTCATAACTCAATGTGACTTCAGTATCTAAAAAGCAGAAAAAAGGCTCTAGGCCAGTCTTCCAAACCAGCACACACCAGAGTTAAAAGCTTTTGGCAACTTCAGGTGGCTGGGAACAAAATGAATGAATCATAGTTCTGTGAATGCTGTTTTGAGATAATGATTTATCTGAATTATGGTAGGATAAAGACTGGGTATTAACATGTTTCAGGGCACACGTATCTCAAATTAATCTCTTAACTGGCTTGAGGCACCTCAACAATGTAGGCAAAACTAGGTGGTGGCAAAGGCCATGTCAAATGCAAGTGGGTTAGGATAGGGGAAACTGGAAGTTTGGTCAGAGACTGGAAATCTGGTGAGGTAGGAAGAGTCAGAGGGCTTCAAGAGAGATTTGTGTGCAATGAGACAGGGATGAGCTGTGTTGGAGGGAACAGGAAAAGCCTGTGTGGATTCTGGGGGTTGGAAAACCTCAGTGACTCTGCGGGCTATGAAGTTGGAGAGAGGTCTGGGATAGGACATGGCAGTTTCAGGAGGCTGTAGAAAGTGTCAGAAAAAGTCCAGAAGATTCTTTTTCTCTTCCCACTCTTCTCTTTGAAAAATCCCTAACCAGCTGATTGGATTCAAAAATCTGGACAATCTGCCTCACAGACAGCAGCCAACTCAATCTCCCCTATGGAGTTATGTGTGAGGGTTATATGTGTTATCCTCCCATACTGGGTGCTGCAGTGTATGCAGGACAGGACTGCTCCTCTTTGCGTGGGAAAGAGGAAAGGGTGAAGCTGGGATGGATTGTCAGAGGCAGAAATGGCTGCTGATCTTTGAGCAAAGCCTGAGAGATGAATGAAGCAAGATGCAATTGCTGTTACAAGAGGAAACGAAAAACTACTGTTGACCACTGATTGGACTGGTGCTTTGGAGGCAACTGTGTGGACAACAAGTTCAGTGTTGGTACACTGGGTTGTACAGTCATTCATTTCCTCAGTCTCTTACACAGGCTGTCTTACACTGTTCCAGAAGTTTGCCACCCTATGTACCTGCTTATTTTGCTCTTCTCTAATTCAGCTGTGCAGTAAGTGTTTGTAAAACTTAGGAATAGATATAATTTAAAATTAAAACCAGCTGAATAAGAAATATCCTACATCTATTCCTGTGTGTAGTCAAATTTGATAGGATCAATATGCCATAAATGCCAGTGAAGTCACCCATATGGCTGCATGTTAGGATATTACATGGCCTTCAGTATAAGTTGCACAACACAATGCATCTTTATATACATATCTAAAAATGCATGCAGGTTTCAAGACTGTTTGATTGACACTGAATATCTATGTTTGCATGTTCCAGAAATATACATGAAAATAAAGAATTTCACATTTCAATACAATTCAACAAGCCACTTTCATTTCCTCTATCTGCAGCAGGATTCATCAATGGTCTTGATCAAGGTCATAGCTGACCTTGCACAATAGGTGATATATAGAAGGACTCCATCTCATATTAGCAGATGGCACCCCTTTTGGGACTATTGTTGATCACATACATATGACTAGCATGAATTCAGGCAAACCCTACCATGTAGTGCTGAAGCCAACTAAAGAGTCAGGTAAACAGGGAAAGAAATAAAGACCTGTATTAGCTCTTAAAGTGCCGATTTTATTGGTTATACCCAACATCAAATCATTCAAGTCAAGATTAAGAACCCCAAAAAAAGATATATTATCTTCCTGCTTTTCTTAAATCAAGAATGCAAACAGTATCTTTTGTTTGAAATGAAGTAATCTCGAAATATTTTAATTGCATTTATTCTTTACTAGTGTCCTGGGTTCAGCAGTAGCAGTCATTTTTCTCTTTCTTAGTAGCTGGTGCAGTGCTGTGTTTTTGACTTTCA
>WYDI02015620.1:35433-63774 GCA_009867235.2 Psittacus erithacus | reverse complement strand
AGGGAAGTTGTGAATGCTCCATCCCTGTCAGTGTTCAAGGCCAGGTTGGACAGAGCCTTGGGTGACATGGTTTAGTGGGAGGTGTCCCTGCCCACAGCAGGGAGTTTGGAACTTGATGATCATGAGGTCCTTTCCAACCCTAACTATTCTATGATTCTGTGATTCTATGGTTTTGACCCTGAGAACTGGAAAAGACAGAATCACAACCATAGTCCTGTGGAAGGTAGGTTTGGAAGAAAAATAACTGTTACAGCTGAAACCAGGTCAGTATTACAACAAGGAGCGTTACTGGCTTTTTTGTTGTTTTTGCAGTTTATCAAGGCTGTCTATGAAAAGGGATTGCACACTCACATGCATTGTCTGGGAAGGTGCTGCAAATTCTTAGAATGAATTTACAGTTACTGTAGCAAATGTAACATCTGCCATGTGTGGATCCATTAAACCAGTCCCTTCAAAACCAGTGCTGCCAGATGAATGCATTTTATGATTACAAAGCGGAAGAACAAACTATTTTATGTAGCCACTAATTGTCAGTGGTTTCCTTATGTTTCCCAGACATTCTCAAAGATAGTGGGAAATGGTTTCTTCACATATGGATGTCTTTGAGCTTTTCATTCACAGTTCCTTTCAATGTGGGAAGACTAATTGTGATCTCAAAAAACTTCATGAACTGTAACTTTGCAAAGACTACTCAAAGAAACTTTATAAACTATTTTTACTTTCATTATTTTCTTCAGTAATTTCACAATATGCAAATGTTTTGTTGAGACCATTTAACAAGCAGTATTTGTAGCTGTTACTATAGATAACATTTTGAAATAAAGGGTTGTTTCAAACATAAGAATGGTACTTTTTGCTTTAAAATGTCAAAATAAACATTTAGATCATTAAAAAAAAACCCATAAAATTTGTTCTGCTATAAAACATCACAGACATTTCCCATGCATTGTATTATTTTTGTTGAATTGGCATTTTCAGATAAAGAATGCTTAGTTTCAGAATTCCCAGTCCTCCTTAAACTAAATTTATCATATCATTGCACCACTGCCAGGAGAACAGTTCAAGGTGCATAGCTGTCAACATCATTGGGTCCCAAGATGCCATATAAAGACAATTCATTCTCTCTTCTTCTCTATCTTGCAAATCTTTTCATAGTCACATTGTCATTTCTGCAGCAAAAGAGATCTCCTGGGGCTTCCACAAACCATGCAAATGGCTTTAAAGTAAAGGCAAAAAACCCAAACTACAAGCACTGAATCAGATTTTATGGATTCAAACTTAAACAGGGGAAGTATAGATTGGATATAAAGAAGTTCTTTACTGTAAGGGTGGTGAGGCACTGGAATGGGTTGCCTAAGGAAGTTGTGAATTCTTCATCCCTGTCAATGTTCAAAGCCAGGTTGGACAGAGCCTTGGGTGACATGATCTTGTGTGAGAAGTCCCTGCCCATGGCAGGGGTGTTGGAACTAGATGATCTTCATGTCCTATCCAACCCTAAACTGTTCTATGATTCTATGATTCTAGATTTGCTTATCTCTACAAATATCTTGGTTTAAGACATTATACCTTTACATCACAGATGCAGAGGCTATGAGGTCAAACAAGGTCATTGACACAATCTTCTGCTACACTTCCAGCATCCCCATGAAGGAGGTGAGCTGTTCTCCCTAGAGAAATACCCAAGCCTACCTTGTGAAATCTGTGCCAAAATACTACAGCTGAAAGAAAACCTTTCTAGACTGCATCAGTTCACAGTGGTCTCTCATGACCTCTACTCTTTGCAGCCTTCCATTTGCTTTTATCCTAAGACCACAGCATCCCCAGCTGCTGAGCAAGAAAGGCTGCGTGACTGCTGCTGGGTGAGCCCAAGCCCTGACCCAGCTAGCCGGGAAAGGACCGCTGGGCTCTAGTTTGAATGTTGAACGAAAGTCTCTCAGTATGATCTGCTGCCCTGCTCTACTTTAGCCTTGTGGTTGAGTGTGTCACTGCACCACAGGCACAAGGCTGCTATGTCAGTCTGGTTGCTACAATTCATCTTTTTCAGGTTCTGTAAAATGTGAATGAGGCCATGGCATTCACTGACAGCAAACACATGAGACCCTGATGAGCTTTAGTTTGAAATTCTGTGAGAAGCAGGAAGGCTGAGCTGACCCACTGGTGCCAGCCGGGATTGCCCAGAGAAGGTGTGCCTGGACTTCCCTAAGCATCAATACCTTTTTGACTGCTGTTTCAACCCATTGAAGAAAGTACGAATATCTGAAATCTCAGCACTCAGCAGGTTGGAATGAGGTCTTCCAACAAAGCAGAGATTTAAATAGTATCAGTGCTGCATTGAAAGAGCTTGGCACCAGAGAGGAAACCCAAATTATCCTAGTTTACAGTTGGGAAGGCAAATGTGTTTTTCCAGGCCTGCTGTGTGGTTTTCTTTCCACTTCAACTTCAGTTCTGTGCTGCTTCAGTCTCAGGCAATTGTAGGTCATTTGTTACTGGCTGACTTCTGCTTACTCGCTGTCTAGGTCTGCACTATCTTGATGGTAAAAGAGTGATGGAGAGGAGTGGCAAGTGGATCTTCAGCTCACTGCTTCAGTCCATGTCATCTGGCCAGCTCACCTCATGATCTCCTGCAGATCTTGTAGCAGCACTATATGCTGTATGTGCTCCACTTTTACACATTGAGATAGCCATACTGAAACAACAGTATTTTGTGATAACTCTTCTTCTCACTCCTTTCCCTGCCTGTGGCCAAGCTGTCATCTTGCCCCCTACAATCACCAATTCCCAGCTCATCTTCCCACAGCCTTATGCACTTTCCTGGTCAGTAGCCTGTCACATTTCTTTCTCCTACCTGCAAAACCATGTTCTTTTATGTCTTATTGAGCTAAGTCATTGCTTCACCAAAGCCTGGAGTCAGAAAAAGGTCAGTTTATTTTTATGAATGTTTACATTAAATACAACCTGCCCAAACACAGCCTCTTCTTAGTGCGGCTAACAAAACATAACACATAGAGTGCTTGTGGGCCAAGTTATTTTGAAGGTATGATAACCCAAAAAAAGTTAGGAAAGCATTCCAGAAATGAAGGGCGGAATGTTCTGATACACCATGTGTTCAACTCCAATTGATCAGGCTTCCCAGGGGAAAGCTATGTCATAGTGCAAGGTAAAGCTGACAAAACTTCAGAAAAGAGGGCTTATTTGGGGTAATTGTTGGAGGCATAAGGATGAAAATGGAGATTCTGCCTGGAAGCCAGGTTTGAGTACAACTATGGAGCAGCTACTGCTGTTTCATAAAACTGTAAGTTTTGGCAACAAAATCTATCACAGAAGAGAGAATAAATGGGTCTCCACATGGAGTAACTAAGAAAACGTGCTTTTGTTTTCAAAGAACAGCTGAGATTGGGTCAGCTGGTTGTGATAAAGGAGTGTTTCTGAACTGATATATAGGGAAGGATTAGGGGGTACTCCAAAAGTCAATGGAAAAGCAATTCCAAAACAACTTAGCAATTCGAAGTTCCTTTGGTATTTGTTGTAATAATATTTGTTGCTGGAAATTTATTTGGTACAAAATGTAAATGTTATCTATCATGCTTCCTTTGGTATTCAGCATTGTAAAATTAATGTGCTGGGGTTTTTTTGCACTGTAAACTGCAGTACTTCTGAGCAGTGAGAACACCGTGAAAGAGAAAGATTAAGAGCTCACTGGGGGCACGTCAAGTTTTGTGCCATCACAGTTATATCTCCAGGCTATCATGACTATATTAATATATTATAGCAAGGGAGGGTTGTCAGAGTCAGCTCAGAAGGAACCAAGCCCACTCTTACCAGACTGTTAAGATGCTAATTTACAGCCCAAACCTAGGGAGCATGCAGTTCTGTTTGATAACGTGTAGGTTATGTTCTGATGTGATAGTCACTCTAAGAGGAAAAAAAAAATCTTTCTTGACCTAGCCTAAATCTGTTTTACTACCACAGTTACCCCTTAAAATTGTATCCTGCATTCTCCCTTTCCTGCTTTCTTCCTTAATTCCCATTCTCTCCTGCTTTTTTTCCCTTCACTATTGTCCTCTTTTGAACAGTAAATTCCTGAACAATAAGCCACTTTTAAGAGGAGTAGCCTGGAGATCAGAGGTGTGTACCCGCATGTGAAATCAATGCAATGCAAATCCCTCTGCTTAAAAATTTCAGGAATTTTTGCTTAGCTGCAGCTTTCCAAAAACACTGCCTACTTGTGCTTCCCAGTCTGTAAGGGTGCCCTTGTCACTGGTAACATGTAAGAATGTGCAGCTCCATTTCACATCACATCTTCCAAGAATCACACTTTATTTTTTTATTTTCTCCTTTTTTAATTAAGCAAAAAATAGTGCAACCCTTTTTAGAGGAAATCTCCTATGCCTCAGACTCTGCTTTCTACCACCTCTGAGGTGGAATCTTTCCCTGCTCCAACAGGTAAACCAGCAGACTGAAAGTATTAGTCTGCAATACAGGGTCCTTCCTTCCTCTTTCTTAGGAATCTAGTTATTGTTGTTTCAGATACCCAGTCCATAAAGAAGACAGCTCTCAGGCATTTCTTCAGGACTCATCTTCAGACACTGCCTTGGATCTTATCAGCTTTTTGCTCCCCAGGACCCCTATCTTGCTGTGTCCTGTCTGTACACACCTTACTGATCCTGCAGGTTTCAATGAATCTCCACCAAGGTGCAAAGGACACTGGGTGCCCCAAATGCTCTGGCTAGAAAGAACAGCCTCTGAAAAAGGCCCAGCAAAATCCCTCAGTAAGCAAAAAAGAACAGACAGACACAAGCATCTATATTACTTTCAGATACAGAGGCTTTACCTGTTTTATTCTAACGCTTTTCTAATGCATTTTAAATTACGTGTTATATGACCCTAGCAAAAATCCTTTTACTTTAGCCTTTTCTATGATGATTGGTCTCACCATGGAGTTTATAAGAGCTGGGTACCAGCACCACCTGCTTTTGCGTAGGTGATTTGTGTTTTATTTCTACTGAGATGAAAATGCCTCATTTGCTTCTTATTCATTGCAATCTATTTTTTCAGCTAGTATAGGATCATCAGGAAGGTGAGATGACAACCTTAAAGCAGGTCAAGAAAATAAGCAAATAAGCTGAGGTAATGGAGCCTTTTTGAGAGTGGAATTCTGACTGACCTTGAAAAAGCATCCCAAAGTTTAAAATTATGAGAGTCTGATGCACAAACTGTCCTCTATCCTCACAGTTTGGTCAGTGAAAGACTGAGTCACCTAATTCTCTCTGTGCCTTACAGGCAATAGGTGGCAACCAAAATCTGAAAGTAGCAGAGAAAATGGAAGGTGATAATGAATTTTTAACCACCATGAAAAAAGATCTAAAAACCTCAGAAAATTTAATTGTATGCCAACTTAATAACATGCCCTATTATGACATTAGAAATGAGACTCTTTTCACCCAGAGGCGTTAACTGCCAAACAGCAGAAAAAAAAAAAAGAAAAAAAAAAAAAAAGAAAAAAATTAGAAGTAATAATCTTTGTTGCTTTATCAGTGAAACCAAGGTGAAGAACTCAGTGTTTGTGGTAGCTAAATATTTGGATTTTACATGAGCTACAGGAAATTAAATAAGTCACCTGAAAAGATTAATTATCCATTTTCTAGGGTTGATGAGTTGACAGCTCCACAGTGTTTCCCAGATCAGGTTAGAGGCAGCACAATAGTACCTTATTGAGGAGGAAGTACCACCAGCTAATGAGAGAAAATTGAAAAGTTGTTATAGTGTGTCACAAAGGAGGATTCTGTTAGATGTTCCTCTTAATACAAACAAATGCACCTGCAACCTGCCTGGGAGTTTAAGCAGAATTCCAGCTCCTCCTCCATTTTCTTAGCAGCATCTGGAATGGGCTGAAAAGGTACATTTACAGGAACAAGAAAAAGAAGATTGTTTGTAATTTAATAATAGTTCAATTCTTAGAGGAAAAAAAACGAGTTAGGGTATGAGACAAATGAAATGTGACTTTAAGCAGTTCCTAAAAAGGTGTGGGCTTTAGAAATAAAAACAAATTTGAGAACAAAAGCCTTGCAACTTCAGTAGTATTCAGGCATGTAATTTGATCTACTTCTATTCGTTTTGAGACACCCTTTAAGTTACGGTGTGGTGCAGAGTGCGAATCGTCTTACGACACCAAGACTTCAGTGGGTAAAAAGGTAAAATAAAGATTCCTAGAACTGCCATTCTGAATTCCCAGGAAGGTAACTGCCATTCTGCAAGAATGAGTGTTTGAGAAGTCTAAGCTTATAAAGTTATATTTAAAGATTTATTTCTGTTTCTAAGCATGTATTTGCCAGCAGATAAGGAAAATCAGTGGTTTCCAAGATGATGGATTTATGCCTTTGTGTTTTCCTTTCTTAGGATGCTGACTTTGTAGCTGATGGTCAGCAGGCAACCCTGGAGGTCAGGCAGAGATTTAATGTACAAACAAGAGCTTTTGTTGAATCAGTCGTAGGGCTGGAGCCTTTCCTAAGGCTTTTTTCTTCCTTGTTTGTCAACAGAAAACAGCAAGAACCACCAAATCCATGCTTGGTTTTTTTTGTGTCCATAGCTCTGAACTTGGAAGATATAAAAAAAATCTCGAGTGCTTCATCTCAAGAGAAGCAACTGACAGGAGGAAGAAAGCCAGGATCTCCCTCTCTCCAGAAGATTTCTACCAGCAGCTAATTCTCAATCCAATATAGTGTTTGCAAGGTTGGAGGAAATTTTTCTGTATCTAGTCTAATTCATGGTGCCACTAACTTTCCAAATGTTTCTCATTTTGCAAATAGATTCTCATTTTGGGTTCCAGCTCAGCTGTGAACAGAAGATGAGCAGGTCTTCAGTGTCACACAGACTTTCTGCAACAAAGAGAGCTTCACAAGGAAAACCAGTTGATGAATGAAAGCTGTGAGGGGGTTAAACAATGATTACAGAAGCAGTTGTGTGCAGAACATCTTTCTGCAGGTGACCTCACTGTTAAAATGCAGCCACACAAGTACAAATGGAAGGCAATAATAAAAGAGGGCAGTGATGTACCACTGACAGTTTGGGGGTTGGCAGTCCAATCTGCTTGGCCAGCAATCGCTGTTCATTGTGTAGGAAATGTGCCATGTAAACAGTTTTGAAAAAAACCAGGACATTCAGATACAAGTGTGTGAGTGAAGGGTCTTCTTGGTCTCTTTCCAGTCACAGTGAAACACCCCCACTGCAAACTGCACCACTTCTCACCAGCCAGCAATGACTGGCCACAGTGTGTGAGAAATTACTCCAATGTTTCTGCGAGGAAGAAAAGTATGAACACAGCATCTTTAGCCACAGAGATACAGCTGAGCACAAGCCTCTGAAATGATTCCTCTGTTGGTCATTCACCACCTTTGATGTCCGTCTCCCAGAGCAGGTGGGAAATCCAGTGAATGTTGGTGTGACATCCTCAGTGAACAGCTACAGTGCAATGATAGCTGGCTATTTGAATGATTTCTCTCTGAACGTGTTTCTGAGGCATGTGCGACATGTCACAGCAAATTACTTGAGTGTGAAGGACACTTCAAAACACAGTTCCTTGTATGTCATGGCACTGGTCCAATTTTACATCATTAAGTTACTGCAGTGTGAAATAGAAGTAAAGCAGTTCTTCTGAGGACTATAATTGCTCCACAATTTAGCAGTGACCTTCCAGCTACAGAGCAGTGACTGTCAAAAAGACCTCCACAATTATCCAGCCTCAATATTCATGTGCAACACACCATTTCTTTTTTTTTTTCTTTTGAATTCATCATTACTAAATGTGAAGTATAGTTTTTTCTTAGATCTGAATAAGTATGTACAAACTTGCTCAAAGCAATATAAGGTTTAAAACCAAATATTGTCATTTCAAGAGAAAGTTCTATACTACATGTTAACACACAGTTTCTAACAGAGCAGAAAAGTTTCTAAATAACAGTAAATGACATAACAGATTAAAAATTTTTGAATGCAAGTGGTAACAGACTTACTGCTAAAGTTATGGTCTGCTAGATGTCTTTACTACAGAAATTTAAACATAAAATCATAGTTAAGGTTAGAAAGGACCTTAACATCATCTAGTTCCAAACTCCCTGCTGTAGGCAGGGATGCCTCACCCTAGACCATGTTGCCCAGGGCTCTGTCCAACCTGGCTTTGAACACTGACAGGGATGGAGCATTCACAACTTCCCTGGGAAACCCATTCCAGTGCCTCACCACCCTTACAGTAAAGAACTTCTTCCTTATATCCAATCTAAATTTCCCCTGTTGAAGTTTGAACCCGTTACCCCTTGTCCTATCGCCACAGTCCCTAATGAGGAGTCCCTCCCCAGCATCCTTATAGCCTCACTTCAGACACTGGAAGGCTGCTCTGAGGTCTTCATGCAGCCTTCTCTTCTCCAGGCTGAAAAGCCTCAACTTTCTCAGCCTATCTTCATACAGGAGGTGCTCCAGTCCCCTGATCATCCTCGTGGCACTCCTCTGGACGTGTCCCAACAGTTCCATGTCCTTTTTATGTTGGGGTCACCAGAACTGCACACACTACTCCAAGTGAGGTCTCACGAGAGCAGAGTAGAGGGGCAGGATCACCTCCTTCGACCTGCTGGTCACGCTCCTTTTGATGCAGCCCAGGATACAGTTGGCTTTCTGGGCTGTGAGCGCACACTGAAGCTGGCTCATGTTCACTTTCTCATAGACCAACACCCCCAAGTCCTTCTCCACAGGGCTGCTCTGAATCTCTTCTCTGCCTAAGCTGTAGCTGTGCCTGGGATTGCTTCCAACCCACATGTAGGATCTTGCACTTTGCATTGTTGAACTTCATGAGGTTGGCATCGGCCCACTTCTCAAGAGTGTCACAGTCTCTGGTTGGCATTCTTTCCCTCCAGTGTATCAATTGAACCACATAACAGTGTTGTTGGCAAACTTGCTGAGGGCACACTTAATCCCACTGTCCATGTTGATGACAAAGATGTTGATCAGGATCAGTTCCAACGCCGACCCCTGAGGGACACCACTCATTACTGGTTTCCAATTGAACATTGAGCCATTGACCATAACTCTTTGCATGCAGTCATTCCGACAATTCTTTATTCACCTGGTGGTCCATCCATCAAATTTGTCTCTCCAATTTAGAGACAAGGATCTCAAGCGGGACAGTGTTGGGCGTTTTGCACAAATACGGGTATATAAAAAATAATATTTTTCTTCATCCTTTGGCTATGAAGTCAAACTTACCTGCCAAAATCCAGGGCCATATTTCACATGATCCTCAATGTGCCCTGTGGATTTGTGCATCTAATTTTTTTGCATGCTCTCTTTCTGGTGCCAAAGTATTTTGTACATTCAAAATTCAGAGTCAGAAATGTCACTTTCATGCAGTGTGGCTCCAAATCCGTGAAATATGTGCATGCATGTTTAAACATCTGTGCTCTAATTGGGTTTTAATGCACCAAAGCTAGACTAGCTATTCCCAGTGACCACGGCCACTGGAACATGTACCATAGGTCATTACAATGCTTTTCTATTTTTCAGATTATGGTGCAGATATTTTCTGTGAACACTCTTGGATAGCTTATGGATGGTGTTCAGTGTCTGCAGAATGGAATATTAATGGGAGAGTGATCTGGTCCATCAGCAGGCACCTAGATTTTCTGTGCTTAATGGGGCAGCCTTCCTGATTTTAGAGCTTTCATGTATTTCAATCGTAATGCACCCAAATGCTCAAGGGCTGAAAGAGATGAAAATATTTGGAAGTTGTCTCTGAAAATTTGGTTCTAAACCTATCTCCCTATGATTTCTCCACCAGGGAAGCAAGAGTACAGTTAGGCTTAGTACTTAAGGGCAGAACCGCTCTGGTGATAAATCAGATACTGATCTGAGGGTATGAGGTAAACCCAATTACAACAGCAATGGAACTGCCTCCCACTGGGGGCTTTAGGTCAACATTTTGGGCTAATCACCTTAGCTGGGTAAGTGCTCATAAATCAGGAGCTGCTTGGAAGTTTTCTGTTTTCCTCTTCACGTGGCTGAGATGCCCAGGGCAGCCCGACTGCTCTTCAGCCAAGCCTCCCACTGCAGAGTGGAAAGTGCTGTGGGGAGGATGGGAACCAGGACTCCTTACGGGGAAAAAGCACAAGTTAGCAGCTGTAACAATACTTTAAAAAGGAGGCCATGGGAAAGAGTATTGTTTCTCACGTAACTGCAGCTGGACTTGGAAGCCAGGCTTCTCCCTAACCCTTCTTTTGCAGTGAAAAGTCTCTGCTCAGACATACAAAAGAATGGCAGAAGAACTTATCTTATTGTAAAACCCTTTACAGCCTTATGTTGCAATGGCTCATCCCAGGCAGATTAGTGCAGTCTGGTCAGCTTTCAAGAGACAGCTATGCTCTTCTCTGACTTCCCCACAGTGACCACTGTGGTGGGAAGAGAAGAAGCCTGGCTGGAAGTGGTCCCTGCAGCCCTGCAGAGTTGCTGGGGACAGTTGGTGGAGATGCTTTGAAACAAGAACCTTTTCACTTTTTGTCACCATCCACTGCCCTCAAGACCCATCATATTAGCTCTTGTAAGAGGAAAAAGAAACAGAAGAGACAATTGCACTGTTTTTTACAAGAATTTGTATTCTTCTTAAGATTATATAAACAAGTCCACTACTAGAGGTTATAAATAGGCAGAAGATATGGGAAGTAGTGTAACGTAGTACTCTCATATTTTAAGCCCTAAGGGATGACCCTATTTGAAGCCGTGTGTAAAAAGGCAACAGAGATACAGAGCCGTTTTCAGAAAGTAAGCCCTTTTTACGTGGTTAAGGCAAACTGTGGATATCTAAAATGAGTCAGCCTTAAGAGTCTGAGCAAGGGGCAGTCACTCATTGTTTTTAACAGTTCAGGCACTGGGACACCCAGTGAAATTATCAAGAATTACCAGGTCCAAAACATACCCAAGGGAGCTCTTCTTAACACATAGCACAATTAAGCCCAAGGGTTCATTGCCACAGTACACTGTAGAGGCCAAAAGTATAAATGGGTTCAAAAAGGGATTAGTCAAATTTGTGGAAGATAGGTCCAGGGGTGGCTATTAAAAACAACGGTCAAGATGCAATGTCTGATGTTAGAGAGTCCCTAAACTGTTGACTGCCAGGATCTTTGGGATTATAGAAGGGAAAGGAATGGTCCATACATGCCATATTTCTTTTCCAAAGCATCTGCCAGTGGCTACTGCTGAAGACAGGATATCGGGCTAAACAGATGTGTGTTCACAGCTCACAGCAGTTCCCATGTTCCTCACAGAAATGGGAACCAGTGTTGCCTCATTTCAAGCTTCTATTTGCTTTCAAGTAAGCTCTTAAGGCATACTCAGCTCATAAGTATATGAGTACCTGCCAGTCAAGCATTAAGCAACATCATTAACATCTGTCACTAACTCTTGGACTTTCTTTGGTGAAATGTTTTGGAACGCTTTCAGATATTTCCTCCTGTTAACCCCAGAGATTTTTTCCTGCTTTAGATAGCAGCTGTCCCCTTGTCTCTGGAAGAAAGCTTTTTCTATCACATTTTCATATGCTCCTACAAACTGCAGCTTCCTCACTCAACATTTTGTCTATGGTTACAGCTGCACTGATTTTCAGCTATGACATTTTAAAAAACTGTTCCAAACTTCAAGTGCTCTGAATTTATTTTAAAGTTAAAATTATTTTAAACTTCTCTTAGCTTGGCTTCTTCAAAGCTTAAAATAAGCCGCACTGTATCTGTTGCTGGTGCAACTTGGAAATGCAGAGGGACCTTTGAGCAAACAGGGAGACTTCCCAAGAGTAACCTCCTTTGATGCATGAAGCAGAACTGTGCTGGGTGATGGCCAAAAATGCTTATGTGCATGGGAGGGGAGCACATGGCTAGGGACAATCTGTCAAGCTAGGCAGAAACTGGGATTTGTGACTTCTGGCTCTGCTTTACATGTGTGGGATGTGGCCACAGCAGCTGGGGCAGCAGGAAGCAGTGCTTGGGCCTCACGATGGGTGCATGAGACCCAGTGGCTCTGCTTGTAGGCTGAGTGTAACCTCTGTCAAAGTCATGTAAAGACATTGTATAGGAAATGAGAAGTAATTGCTTGTGATTCAGCTCCAAACCCTCCTTATCCGCTGTGTTTCTTGCATTCCAGTTCATGAAAATCTGTCTTAGATCTGCCACATTACTCTAGGTATCTCAGAGAATGTCACATAGACAGATCTGCTACTGGGATAAGTACAAAAGTCTGAAGTTCGTAAGGGGAAAAAGTCATCAAGATCTGCTCTACCTCTACTCAGGACAAGAAAAAAGCAAGCTCTTTTGGGTTCAGACAGAATAAGTGCTGATTTTCAGTGCAGCTATTCTCAGTTTTTGTCTTTCAAGAAATGCTGAGGTGACAAATAGTCTCAGACTTCCTCAAAAGCAGTGCATATTTTTAATTCTGTGATGGCACACAAATATTTTCATCATAGGCCAGGGAATCTCAGCCCTTCCAGACATGCCATCCATTCACCTAACCACTCAAGCCATGGTGAACATCATTTAGTAAATTCTACAAATTAAAAAGAATGTGCCATTGAAAGACTCCATCATTCAGGTGCAGTGCATGAAGCTGATTTTCCAGTCATTACAAATGGAAAATGAAGAAGTGACCTCTGCGTGAAGCCTGTGACCATGAAGGAAAAAGTGCCTGGAAACAATAGTCCTTGAGCCTGAAAGCAGTATTGATGCTAAGGGAAATGGTGATAAGGACTGGCTATTTCAAGGCTAATTAAGTCAGGCACACGGTATGCCTAAAGCTAGCTCCTGCTCCAGAGTTTAATCATCCACCTGGTGTTCAGGTATCGCTCTCCAATGCACCTCTGCATGAGTGAGGCCAGCATGCTTCGAAAATGCTGCCCGAACTCTAGCAGAAACTCACCACGTTCAAAACATTAGTGTGGGATATTCATAGCTCAATACACTGCGGTAAAAAGAAGTTGTAATGATAACAATTTGGAAAGCAGAATGACACAATCAGCAAAGTGAGGCCAATTCATCACATGTCTCCTGAGCACCTTAGGATGGACCAATTGCCCCTCAGGAGTTACAGCTTCTCTCCACTGACATGGAGAGTCTGTGGGTGAGGTTAGAAATCTTACATATGGGTGGCTACAGTTGGTGAAACAGATGTAATCCTAAAAGCTTAACCCCATTCCTAGCAATGTTGACTAGAGTTATTCTGTTGCTTTCAGCAAAATCCAAATTGGTCATGTGTCTGTTATTTAGTTTATCTCCTACCAAATCCACCAATCTTTCTTTCCTCCACCAAGAAATGAAACCCAGTTAATATAACAATAATACCCATTGTTTGCAGAGTACTAACAATGTGCTCTGCTTGGCTACTGTACAGACGACAGAATGAGGCTAAGCCTAGCACTTTTCCAAGAAGTTGTGCTGGCAGCACTTCTGCTGTTTATAAAAAATTAAACAAATAATTCAAATGCCTCCAATAAGAAGCTGAAAAAATAACAACCTTTCCCAGGCAAAAAAGAAAGATGAAGTTGGTTTAAGGAAGTAAGTCAGGGACATTTGAGAGAAAGTTACAAGTAATAGAAAAAACATAAATTAAAAAACAACTAAATATATGTGATAGCAGAAATATTGTCATGTGTGTAACCACTGATGTGTTTAATTACAATTTATTATGTATGTATCATAGATATACACAAATTCTAAGTCTCCATCACTTGATGTTGGACAGCATTTGCAGTAATTGCATCTATTCATGTCAACAAACTCCAAATGACAGAGGCAGAAGGTTTGAACAATCTGTTTTTACACTTCAGACATTTCTACTGCTTTTCCCTGTTAGTACTTTTCTACTTCTGCAGAAGAAGCAGTCTCTCATGGCACACAGTATCACTTCTGAAGCCCTCACTGAATGACTCCTGCAATGACGTGTAAGTACCTTCCAAGACTCTCATGAATACCCACATGGGGACACAAAATTACTAAATTAAGCGTGTTGCAGTTGCTGTTAGATGAGTATTTGTTGAACAGGGCCTTGAGCAACCTGGTCTAGTGGAAGGTGTCCCTGCCAATGGCAGGGGGTTGGAACTAGATGATCTTAAGGTCCTATCCAACCCTAACCATTCTATGATAACTGTGTTAGACCTGGTGTACTCTATTCAGAGGCAAAGGCTGTCCAGGAAGGAAACATAGGAGGTTCTAGGTACGTCTATGCTAACACTACAGGGCATTTGAATTTTAATTCAGATTTGAAGTGTGCTTTGGAAACATATCTCCCATTCAACGCCATTTACTGCATTTTGGCCTGCTCAATGCAGTCCAGCTGCTATTGGGTATTTGGTCTGTGGGATCCAATTAGCCCTAGTCCAGAGAAAATCACCTTAAAAGGTGTCTATAGTAGCCTGAACACCAACTGTTTAGCTCTATGGAGCTGGTCCCATTGCCTTGCACTGTTTGCTGACATAAACACAGCCTTTCTACACTGAAAACTGGGAAAGAAAAAAAAAACAACAAAAAAAATTTGTGCTGTATTTCTGCTTAGATTCAAGGAAATGAGACCTAATCTCTGTTCTAAAATACAAAACTTATAGATAAACATATACCCGTTCCAGGAAGACATCCTGGACAAGTAAGTGTGGCTTGATCTTACCTGAACAAAATTAGGTGTGTTGCAAGAGAGTCATTACACAAGTATTGTAATCTGGAGCTTTTCTGAGTACTACCTCTCAATCTTACTTTTCACTAATGTCAGTATTTAATTCAATTGCATTTTATTGTGTACCATCTTCCATTATCAGTTACCAGAAAATACACATGTGCTTCAGAATTAAACTACTGTAATGTCACAAGACCTGTGCCTGCTATGCAATGTGGTGATTATGTCAGCATCTCCCCTTTCTGAACAACATATGGAAAAGAGCAACATCTGCCAGAGTTTGTAAGCAGGCAGGGGCAGTAAGGTTAGCTCTTAACCATGCATCTATGAGCTGGTAATCCCAAGGCATCACAAACATGGAATGTTGTAAGGTGTTTTGGGCATAGGCAGTGTTAGCCTAGCCTCCCATACTTCTAAACCCATGGAAGCAGTCAGATCCTGCGGCAATGCAGGCTTTTTTCTATGTTTAGAATGGGCATGATTTAGGTGCTTTAATCACTGATGGCTGCATCCTGTTGTGCTTTAATTTTCCCTGGCAGAGGACAAGTGCAACATGGCTATGCTCAGCATGGCAATGCACCCTCCTCTGCTGGCAGGAGAAATTCTGCCACTCTGCCTTTGTAAAACACACCCGTCTCTGCACCACAGCATAGCTTGGCTCCCACAAAGGCATGGCTGATGCTTTTCTTCTGCAAAACAAACAGTAACTCTTGAACCTTTTCTGGAAGGAATTAAAAGACCAGATAAATGGAAGCTCATGGCAATAATTTTGCTGGTCTTGTGAATGTCTTGATTATACTGCAAGTCAAGGCACAGCCCAGAGTGGAAGACCTGCAAGTGTGTATGGTAAAGTTTTTGGGAAATAACTGGAGAAGCTACTGACATAAAACATATGTCTTATCCTGACCAGAATAAAGTGTCCCATTTTACTAGTGCTCTGCCACAGTTTGGAGGATCAGCCCATCATCCTCAGCTTTGGCAGCAACACCACACAATGGCTGCCCTTCCATGCAAGGAGTAGGATGTTTTGTTTCTGCAGCTTGGAAATTCTTGTATTTGTTTTGCCAACAAGTGAAGAAAGAAACTAAAAGATGTTTTGATTCACAGGTCAATTTATTTTCACTAAACAAGAACACTTAACTTCTTATGCTGGTGTCTTATCAAACAAGTTCCTGTCATTGCAGGTATGTACTAAAGTTAAAAAATGTGTTCAGACAAATCTGCATGGAAAGGTTAACAAGATATAAATGATCTTAGAAGAGGTATTCTTCCCCACTGCTACAGAGGTTGGCATGAAGTAAAGTAGTTGGTCCCTTTGAAGAGCTGCCAGCATAAATAGCTCAGAGTTAGAATTTTGGCTTTCATAACAAATACTGAAATGCAAAAGAACCGTGCATTGATGAATATACTTATGATTCAGTGGGACTAGACAACTCAGGCAGCTCTTAACTACAGTATAAACAAAATATCTTCCAAACCTTTATAAAACTTGTCAATTACGTAAAATGATTCCATGATAATGACAATAGAATTCAAACGAAAATGTGAGTCTTTTCTTTAGACTTCCTCAGTTTTAGAAGGCAAAGATCTCACCTGCAAAAACAATGGTGGAGCACAGGACCCTAGCTTCTCTCAACAACTATTTGCACAGATTATTCATTCTCCTGTGTGCTCTGATCTATCCCTGAATTCCACCTAAGTACCTTTGAAATATTTTTTCTCATTTCTTTTTTACTTGAAGAGCTAAAACAGGTAACTGAATTTGCTAGCTTATCAAAGCTTTCCAAGCCTCCCAGAAGGTACCAAACACTAACATGAGAGATGTTAGAGAAATTCCCAAACAGAAGGCGCATCCTTAGCTTTGGGACAGATGTGGTTTGGAATTTACTGGGGACAATCCTTTGGTTTTTAATCTTGTTGTTCAGCTGAAAGGTGCCTCATAGATGTCATGAGAGGGATCTGGGTGCAGATTTGTCCCACCTAACTTAATATGCCTTAATTGAACATACTTGGTCACAATTTGTACAGGTTTCTTTCCTGAAGTTGGTGGAAAATGATGGGCACCTCCAAAGGAGGATTCACTTTTATGTATCCTCTAGACACCTGTCTTAAGATGAATTATACCCTGAAGGTGTACATCTGTGTTCACTGACTACAGGAAGGACCCCAGATTATATGACCAGAGAGCCAATTAATAGGTGACTAACTCTTTGATGGTTTAAAGAATCCAGTTTAGTGATCTGAACATCTGGAAAACTCATTTAGTGCCCTGTAGTCTTCCTTTATCCTCACCTCCCATCTCAATCAAGGATGATGGCAGAAAGCTGAAAGATTGACTCTGTCAAGTCTGCTCCCACATATGCAGTGTAATAGGGAATAGCTTCTTCTGCTGTGAGTGTGACTGATGTCCACGACACTAGTCAAAGCAAGCATCAGAGGTGGCTTTGTGCACTGTGATCATATGACTAACATACATATTTACTCACTTATAAGCAGATGCAGAGGCATGCAAGTCTGCATTACTTTTAAGGGCCTGGTCCACATGAAACTGAGCACAATGCACTTGCCTTAAGTGGGGCTGGGTTACAGGGATGCTAAGGGCTGTTTTATAGACGCCACCTCTGTAGGTGCTCCTGAAACAGGTAAAAGTCCAAAGACTTTTCATTCTTTTCCTACACACAATGACCAGTCAAGAGGCTGACAACTTTATTCATGCTATTCAGAGATGTCTACTTTTGAAAAGGGTTCAGCAGACAACAGTACCACGTGGAGAATGGTACACCCCTCTGACAGAGCCCAGCACAAGCCCCTTGGACATGAGAGCATGGTTCTGCCCAGCTCCAGGGAACAGAGCAGTTGTACTTGGATTTCCTCCAGTGTATGTCTCCTAGGCATCAAGATGATTTAGCAGAGCATCCCATATCCAAAGATTACAGACCAAACTAAATAAAGCCCTTGTGTGGGTGTGCAAAGCCCAAAACACTGCAGAAGCAAACGGTTTCTCTTGCATTTCTCTGTATGGGTGTGTGTGTTTTATGAGTCTGTGAGGCCCAGAGCTACAGGAGAGGGCAGATATATATAGAATCAAGCTTCAGAAAGCCCGCATAAGGAGGAGCATTATATATCACATCCCCCCAAGCTGTGTCTGGAAAGAGATGGATACATGTGTGTTGCCTTACAGGCAGAGAGAAACAATGATAGGGTCCAAGGAAAGAGGTCATGGACAGCACCTACTCCTGAGCCTCAGCTTCCCACTGGCTGCACAACTTCCTCCCTGCTGTTGCTTTCGATCTGGGTTCTGTATCAGGCTCCCTGCAATGCTCAAAGTGAACCAACTGTTTCATGCTTGATGGGGTATGTTCATGTATTCTAACCACAATGGCACGGCTACTGCCCCTTAACTATTTAGGTCCCCCTAAAATAAAAAAAAAAAAAACAAAAAAACAAAAAAACCCCAAAATCCCCAAAACCCAAACAAAAACCAAAACAATCTCTTTTCTTTTTTTCAGGTACAGGTTTAATCTTGTGTCTGAAAAGTTATCCACTGGAGTCCATAGCACTAGGCTGGCAATGAAAAGACACCAATATCACGAAGTGCATAGGAGAATAACACAGGAGACAGTTTAAAGGGTATAGCATATATAAGCTGGATGCATCACAGACCCCCACTCATTCACTTGCTTGACTTTCCTGACCTAAGTACTTGCACAAATGCAGCCAGACAGGTGAGTAAAAGGTTTGCAGGTTCAGGCCCATCTAGTTACAGCAGGCGACTAAATGCCTATTAAAAGGCTGCACTGGAACTAAAAAAGAAAGTCTGCTGCCAAATTCAAATAGCAGGGCAAAAAAAAAAAAAAAAAAAAAAAAAGAGAAACCTCTTGAAAATAGAAGGAACAAGTTTCTACATGTACTTGTTTTCCTAGGAGTGCACCATTTGTGAATACATCTTTCATGATGACCACTCTGCTGACAGCTCCTTTGGAAAGGTAAACAGATTGTCCTGCTCCAGAACAGGGGTAAAAAATCTGTCTTTACATTTACTCATTCCTGTTTGCAAAATTTTCAGCTGCTTACTCAGGTCTGAAGTATTTGAAGAGCCAGATGAAAAGGAGATTGATGGAACACATTTGCACTACACAAAGTTCCTGCTCTGTATTTTAATCGCTGCTTTGATGGGCATATCAGAGGAGGTCAGCAGAAGTGAAATGAGCTATGACTTGGGTGGTCTCTCTCAACTGAACCTCTAGCATACAATTCCTCTTATCTCCATTGAAGTGGGGCAAGAAAGATTTACAAGGCGGCCAGGATCTGAATGAGCTGGAGCCTGGAGATCCTGTCTGTTGCAAAATGCTCCCTATGCCTTCGTGTTAAAGTTTAACAGCAGGTCCTGCAATGCAATGTGCTTTGCATTCTCCTGGGGCAAAACAGGTGATATGCTGCCCAAAGAACCTCAGCACCTCTGCAAGAGTTAACTACGCACAGCAAGGGGACAGCTGGTGTGAATCAGGAGAGCTCCTCTGATCCCAATAAAGCTGCGCAGATCAGCGCTACTGAAGATGTTGCCTAATGCAACTCTTTCTAGAATGTACTTATTTTGAATTTAGTTTCTAAAAGTGAAGCAGAGAACAAAATCCAAATAACTCTCATCCAAGCTGTCTTGTTTATCAGAAGAAACAATAACTTACAAGAATGAAAGCGTGACCTTTAACGAGGTTTAGCAGATCCGCTTAGGATTTGGATCTCACTAGGAGAGCCTAGTGTATAGAACACTTTCCTAAGCCTGTTTCTCTGTAGGCTGCTCTCATTGTAAATGCACTGAGCTGAATCACTCCCACATTGCTGTGCTGTTATTGTGGTACCGGGGCAAAAATATTTGGCAGGCATTTCAAAGTAAGTGCTTCAGATGGAATGACAGCAGCTGAGGAGAAAAATGTCAAGATTAAGGAAAATGTATGCTCTGCTATGCAGGGAAGCTTTTCTGGAAAACATACTAAAGAGAAGTTTAGTCAAATTTTAACATAATTGCTGGTAACTTTTACTGGAAACAATACAGCAAAGCTGTCAATACTTGTGCAGTATTTGAAATGTTGTTCAGAACATTAACATACATAAAGAAGACAAAAAATTCCCTACTGCTGAATGAAACAGGAGTTTTAATTCATCAATACTATAAAGAATACACATTCTATTGGGGAATTCTACTCTAGTAATATAAATTCCTCACAAAAAGATTGTGATGAGCCTTGGAATATAGAAAAAACAGATATTTTGTGTTATTATAGCGGCACTTTTACCCCACCAAAGCTTGAGCAACTTCAGCTTTTCCATTAGAAGTAACTGTTTTCATGGATTTTTTTATAACTTGGACATCAGAATTGGCTTCCAGCTCTGACTTTGTTAATAAAAGCTCACAGTCCCACTTATAATGCCAAAATTAAAAAAAAATATTAGTTTGGACACCTTTAGTTATAGAAAAGCAGGAAAATAAAACTTTTCTGGTCTCATACAATTTAAAAATGCCTTCGGTTTACAAAGGCAATTTGCTAAGCAATTAATTCAGGTTTTCTAATCCCCTTTGGAGTACTAAAATGCAAATGGTTGAGACACTAGATGTGAAAATGACTTTGCCATATGCAGTGACTACTTTTCATAAAAATTATTAATCTGATCTTTTAATCTGCTTTGCACATGCACACAGTGGAACTGTTCACCTGCTTATGCCAGCAAGAGTGAGCTGGACCTGTGGTGCAGACTGAAATGCGCTCTCTGTACCTCCAGGAGTTTGCAAAGTGATTGGAGACTCTCCAGTGGGCACTTCGTGGTCTTGCATGCAAGCATGTGCGTTTTCCATGGTTCCTAGCACGTCTCTCAGCAGTGCCCTGGGAAGCCTGCTGCTTGCATGCGTGCCACAGAGGATGACGACTCTGTTTCTGTTTTCTAAATGCAGTGTTTGACTTTCAGTTTATTCATGCGTTTAAATTGGAAAAGAAAAAAAACCAAACACACAAAAGAAACAAAGAACACACAAACCCTGCCCCATCCAAGCCCCCAACAAAATTATGTTGTGCTAAAATATCTCACACCATAATCCATCTATGTATTGAGATAAAAAAGTGCAATTTCTCCTGTAGCTTTTGCTTTTCCCTCTGGCTTCTATGTTCACCTGAACTTTTGAAAGATCTATCTTTCCTGCAGACTATGACTGACACATGTCCTTTCCTTCCCTTTGGCACTAAAAGCACTGAATACCTCCCTAGAGCCCTGGGCAGTGGTGGGGGGCAGCCCCTGTGCTCCAGAGTGGGTGGGAGCCCTGCAGCATTTCCTGCCTGAGCCACTGCTGGAGCCCCCATCCCACTGCTGAGCATTGCCATTGCCATAGCAAACACCCACACCAGCCATATTGTCGTTTATCACAAACTTTTTCTTCTGATTCACCTAGTACATTATTTCTTCATTCATTGTCTTCTGCCCTGTATACTTGTTTATTGCCCCCATAGTTCTGCCCAGGTGTTCCTACACAGAAACATGGACACGTGCACTACATTATACACAGTAAATCCAATGCTTCTGGGAAGCAGCAAATGCTTCCCTTATGGTCTGCAGATACTCAGTAAGCTCAACACCTCTGGACAAGTCCAACTGGCTGTAAATGTGCAAATCTATATTGCAGAGAATGTGCTGTAGATCTAGCACTTTTTGGAAACACTGCAAACAGTATTCAAGTGCTGTGTCATTGATACATGCATGTACCATAAGTCCATCCAGCTTTTTCTGGATACTGCACAGCTCTAACAAATGTCTCATGACTGCTTGGTAGAATTTCTCTGTGCGTGCACATCAGATGAATCTGGCATTTCTGGACATGCAGAAGAAGCTATGTATTTCTTGTAATACATGCAGAAACCTCTGTAAAACATGAAATACTCTCAATATCTGGCCGCATACAATAGCTGAATTTAAAAGACGTATTTGAGACCCAGCATACAGAGTAGCCCTCAGTCTGTAGAGCTCTGCATAGCTCCAGCCTTCAGATCTGATTTATCTTCATCTCCCAGGTGCTGTTAATAGTTCTGCCATGCTGTCCTCAAATCTCTGCTTTTATCTGCAGCAGGGCCCCAAGTTGACCAGGACTTGGAGGCAGAATTGCCCCACTGTTTCTGGAAAGTGAGTGCACCAAGAGACACTGAAAGGTTTCCAATTTCTAAAGCAAGATTTTATTAGAATATAAACTCATAAACTAGACCAAGGCATCTCTTTAAATTGAGTTAGCTCAGACTACTGGGCAAAGTAGACTGCATGAAGCGTTTTGAATACAATCTCCTTCCTTCCCATTATACCCATTACTACATTCCTGCTCTCTAGTCCTGCAATTCTTAGTGACTTCCTGGGTTTGAGCAGCTTCTGCCATGTCCTTTGTTCCTCAGATAAATCCTCCATCTTTCCAGCACTATTCATACTTGGCTTGGCTCTGTTGTTGAGAGCAACTCCCCAGTTCCTTTCAGGAGGCTCCTGCTCCATGCAGCAGGCTCCAAGCTTGGTTCATCTCCTTCCCACCACTTCTTCACCCCACCCACACTCAATGAGGTTTTCCTCCCACACACAAGTACTTTGGGGTGGGAAAAATTTCCCAGTTCCTCAGAAGAGTGATAGCTGGTGCAGCAAACACTGACAACACAGACTCTAGCCCCTCTGTTGCTGTGCCCCCATAGTAAATCAACAAGCTCTGAGCAGGCAAATCTCACTGCTCTGCTGTCAGCCCCACTCTCATCTTCCATGCCACCTCCCAGAATCATACCTTCCTGTTACTCTGATTCATATGAAAGCCCTCCTCAGTAGAAAACCTGAAAATGCTCTTTCTCAAGGAAACCCATCAGAGACATTAGTGGGGAAAAAAACTTTGCATGTGAATTAAGGATTAGGCTGGTGAGTGGAATTGGGACTGCTTCAGGCTCCCATCCAGTTTCACCATTCTGGGAAGAGATACAGATACTCAGTGTGGCCTACAATGAACAGAAATACTTAGGAAGTTGTCAAGTATCATTGCACATGCCAAAAGCACAGGTCAAGACAAGTATAAGCACAGGAAAAAATGAACCCTTGGAGGAAAGTGAGAGTAGATGTGTTTAGTTTGTTTATCCTGCTCATTCTAGGTTCATGTTCTCGCTTCCTTGAAAATCAAAAAAAAAATGAGAGCTAAACAAATAGCAGTGCCATCCACACTGAGCCACGGCACCAGGGAATGCAGGTAGGACACTGGGATATGTTTTGGTTGCTCAGTGCAAACAGACCAGGAAAAAAACATATTTCTGGCACTTATTTTAACCACTGGGTTGGAATACACCTCACTTACTCGTATTGAAGGACTGGATAAATGATGTAGGCTGATTCATGATTCTTCTACACCTAAAAGGTCATGGTCATGTGCATTGGTCACAGAGAATGAGCCTTCAACTGGACACATTCTGGCTGCAATTTTGTGAGCTGGCTCCCATCCCAAACACTCAACGCAAGTTCCCACAACTCATCCTCTCTTCACTTTGCTCTTTGTGGCCCAGAAGAGCTTACACTTCCAGGGATTCAGCTGACAGGTAGTAAGTAAATAAACTGACAAGAAGAGAAGCATAAGGTGAGGAAAAGAACAGCAGACAAGTATGTTTGCTCAAAGGATTTTTTCCTTTTAAGCATTGCTGTAATTTCAACACAGGCACTGCAGTGCTGAGAATGAAATAGGTATAGGATTTAGCAGCAGGATCACAAGCTCTGGGAAATTACAAACTCCTATAAATCCAGATTTCTAATGCAAACAGAATTATTTCAAGGTTTTCAGCTCTACTATTTCAGCCTTAGACCCACTCAAATAGGAGAGAATTGAGAGTCTATTGGAATGATACTGAAATCGGTTCAGGCCAGTCAATTTACTTAGTATGAAACATCTTTTTCTATAAATACAGTTTATGCTGGTAGTGACCAGCAGATAGATTGGACATAGACACCTTCACTACTTCCCTATGTTTTTCTTATGTGTTGTCTTTATAAATTAATGCATGCAACTGAAAATGGCAGCATTTGTTTTGATTCCAGAGAAAAATCTGAAGTCTTCACTTCGTTTTGTTCTCCAAAATGCACTACATTACTCAGTCCTCTGCTCCCCAGTTATTTTGAAGAAATGTCCTTTCTTTTCATGTGTGAGTTATATGATGCATTGCAGACAGAGGGAGGCAAAAAAAATGGATCTAAAGAATGTTGAGATACAGCCACAAAATTGGGCAAGTAATGTATGTTTTCCAGTTGGAAAAAAACCCTCACTTAAAGAGTGATAGCTGAGATGCCCTGATACCAGTTTTCCTTTCAGCCAAAAAGTATGTTAAATCTATCAGGCAACTGATAATATATCCGTTTTATGGGTGTCTGTTAAAATTGTTCATCTGCTAAAGTTGGTACAGTGCTAAGTGTTTGCTTTTGCTTGGATAAAGTAACTGCTCAATTAAGGTTAATCACATTTGATGGGCTTGAAAATCCTTGTAGTTTTTCTGTATAAAACACCCCTGCCAATCTTTTTCTGGATCTGCAAAGACAAGTGGAATGAAAGCAGTAGACGAACAGGAGCACCATCGGGCTACAAGATAAGACAGAAAGGTCTAAAAGAGGGAAGGATATACTCAAGTTCTTTTGATGGTAAATGATCAGTCAGCCTGTGGAAAAGCCCAGGTGGTAGAATAGATAGGTGCATTTCCTAGGGATGCTTACCTAAGCAAATCATTGGAGGAATGAATTGTTGTGGTAGTTACTTGCATTGCACCTCTCCCCACTTACCTGCATGGCTTAAAGGTAACTTCCTCCACATTTTAATTGTGGGCTATCTTAATTGCCCCTAACCAGAAAAAAGTCCTACACCCTTACTGGCCCTTGCCCAAAACTGTGGGTCCTCCTTAGTACCCCATATGTTGTTTTCTGTGCCTGCCATTTGTCTTTTTCTCCTTACTCTGAAGAATGTGCCAACATACAGTTTAGGAGCAGCTTCTCAGCCTGCAGAAATGACCCCAGGGGCTATGAGCACCAGGAGCAAAGTCCTCTTCTGGGATCAGGCCAATGCTTAAGTCACTGCCCTTGTTTGTCTCCCTTACTTAAAGCCACTGTCAAAGTTTCCATCTCTTTTCACAGAGACATAGTCAGCTCTTTTGAAAGGGATGGTCAGAGGCAGTACAAGCTGTTGGTAGCTCTCTATTTCTTCGTGTCTCTAAGAAGATCTCTGGAGATGTTAAAAATTATAAACCTAGAGAAGAAAAGGACTAGGAGGAGAGCCGGTAGGATGATGTGCTCCCACTCCAGAAGATGGCTTGCTAACATGGACAGGACCTGTCACAGGGCTGCCAGCCAGGACTTATGTTACCACGAGACATTTTGTTACGTAGCATGCACAAAGGAGCCGAATAGAGAGAAGTGCCGAACACCTGAAACCACATTTGGTGTCACAGGGATATGGAGATGCTCTAAAACTCCCACAGCTTGGCCCAAGCAAATATGTCCTTCAGAGGGTTTTCTCTAAACACTTACTTTCAGGAGAATCAGAAGCAAGCTTTCCATCTTCCCCTGAGATTTTCTTTATTTTTAGGTAGAAGTAAACTTCGGCTCTTCCCCTTTTGTGGGAGTATGGCTATCTCACACGACCACTAACTGTTTCTTCAAATCTCCAGGTTCTCAAATTCTCTATTTTGTGTATATTCTGCAAATTAAGAGAGATTTTCTGCCTTGAGTGCCCGAAGGCACTGTATTACCCAAAGTGCCTCACAGCTGCAAATGTTTAGGTTACCAGCACCTACATACTGGAAATGCAAAAATTTCATTTCACGGTTAAGGCATAATATTCCATCCCTGGCAGAAATCTAAAGACTTTTCAAAATAGGAAAAAACAGTAGGCATATTCCCAGCTCTCCTTCGGTCAGCACTGGAAGTCCCAGGCACATGTCTGGGTCCACAAGGGCGTCTTTCAGAGAAGCTTTAATCCCCAGCAGCCAGCTGCTGGAGATATACTAAAGAAAATGCCAGTCAATCAAAGATATCTGGGACACTACTCATCTCACCTAATTAACCAACTTAAAAGATAGGTATTTAGTTTAACCTAAGTAATCGATGACTTTTGGGAAAAGAGGCGATGAATGCAGAGCTGCAAGTCTCTCTCTACCAATGGACGCAACACAGGGAGCTCAGGGCTGTTGCCTAACAGTGAGCGGACAAAGTTATTTGGGATGAATCCTACCCTAAGACATTTTCTCCAAGAGTCTCAATGTGTGCGTTGATTATTTCTACTTAAATTCACCAGAGAAAATTAAGATCATAATCTGACAGTAAGCACAAGTAAATGAATTCCTCTGCCCACAGAACCCATATGGCTTCCCTAGAGTTCTGGATTGGTTTCTGAAGCTTTTAGAGATGTTTGGCCTCCTGTCCCTGTCTTAAGGCCTTTTGATAGAGGGATTCTCTTTATAAGTTTCCTGTCTTTCCTGTCATATGCTTAGCACCATCAATCTGACACTGGTTTAGCATAGTGTTGGGTTTAGCATTATTACTATAAAAGGGAATAGTATAAAAAGCTGTATTTGTCATTTACTAGAGCGAGTAAAGCTGAAATTTGTTTAACTGACCTGGAATTTTTCCTTTCTTGCACAGCATCATTTTCATTAAAAAAGTGATAGAGCTCAACTAATCCCAGCAATAAAATGGTTGTTATTGGATGCCATGGTAGCTTTTGAAACAAGAAAACCTCTTTCTGTGTTCACTGCAAAAGATTGAGAGACTGTCAGGTTTGAAAAGTTGTTGGCTCTCCTTAATACTTGCTAAGCACAGTTTAGACTGTTTTATTCATTTATACTCCCCCACTTGTCTCCTTCATGTGTCTTATATAATAATTTCCAAAGTCAGAAACAAAAAAAAAATAAAAAGACATCAGCTAAGATAAAATGGCACAAGATTAAAAACTCTTAGCAGCTGTCAAACCTGGCAAGAAAGAACAAAAAGGTTTAAATTCATTGTATTTTACAGCCTTAAAATGCCACATATTAAATATAGATTTTGCTGATTATATTGTTACACATTCCATTGTTCCCATGCCATTGGCCTTCAGGACTTTATTACTTATGTAATTCCAAGATCTGACACAGCCAGAGTGAAATGCATCTGATCTCAATGAATGGCATCTGATGAGAAAAAGTGGATTTTAGGAGAAAAAATTACCATTTAATTTTACTGTGAGTCCATTGATTGTTGACAGATGTTACCATTCCCATTTAATTATTCTTGATTAATTTAAACAAAAATATAGATAGATGTCAAAGCATTTGAAGTCATCCAGATAAAGATTTTGTTTAAACAAGTTCTCCTTACTCTTTTTCTTCTCTGCTCCCCCTCCCCCAGATTTTCCATATTAAGAGAAACTTGATTCAGAGTGGTACATAGGATCTTAGGGTTTCAAATAATACAGCATATTGCTATTAACTAAGGACTAGGAAAGCATGAGGCTGTGGGAACAGGAGGGGGTAATTTAGTAGGAAACATTTTATAGTGAGTGCTCGCATGAAATTCCAGCATGGTATTGTGTCAACAGAAGAACCTCGAATTGACTTTTCTTGACCACCATGTATTCAGAGCTACAGATATGAACATACATATTAGACACTATTTAAAAACATATCTAAATCCCAAGGAACTGGCAATTTAAAATAAATATGCAAAACTCCACTTATTCCCCACTCTGGAATACGGGCACATACCTTATGCCTTTTGGATGAAGGGCTGAGAAAGAGTAAGAATGTGTCTCTCACTTTCTCAACCTACCTGTGCACTAATGAGAAACCTCTGCCCTACAAGTACCACATAATAAGCTGTAACTCTTTCACAGATGAAATATAAAAATGTTTATTATCATCTTTATCCTGTTTATTTGAAAGTGTTAGCATTGCTTTAATAAAAAAAAAAAACAAACAAAAAACAAACAAACAAACAAAAAAACCCTAGTACTTAATTTTCTTGCTTTCCCTACACATTATTTTCACAGGAAATATATTTTACCATACTCTCCATTACAAAGGATTCCAACTGTGATCCAAAAGGATGGTTTCTTTAATTTACTCTCTAAAATGTAGCAATGTATGAGACTGAATATTATAGATTCAGTTTTTCAGAAGCATGAGACATAGATAATAAAAATCTCATTGCAATGAGACTACACGTAGACCATTTTTTTATATGCTTCAGAAGATATTTAGTAATTTAAAAGAAGAAAATGCTTTGAATAAGCAAGTTAATTCCTCCTGATCCTTGGAAACCTAGCAACATTTTGCTGTGGTCCACAGGCAGGCACCTGGTGTATCTCAGGCATTTGAGGCACTCTGAAAAAGACTGCTCTGAGGCTGGAGATAGATAACTGAGTATAGGTGCTCGACACAGGTGTGCAAACTATCAGCCTCAAAATGGTCATCCCCCTTAACTTTGCTGACAACTTTATGTGGCCCATGGTATATCCAATTTCCAATCTATTGGAGTATTGTGTGCAGTTCTGGTGTCCTCAGCATAAAAAGGAAACGGAACTGTTGGAACAAGTCCACAGGAGGGCCACGAGGATGATCAGGGGACTGGAGCACCTCCCATATGAAGACAGGC
>WYDI02015620.1:0-35333 GCA_009867235.2 Psittacus erithacus | reverse complement strand
TGGACAGAGCCTTGGGTGACATGGTTTAGCGTGAGGTGTCCCTGCCCATGGCAGGGGGGTTGGAACTAGATGATCTTCACGTTCTTTCCAACCCTAACTGTTCTATTCTATGATTCTATTCTCTCCTTCACCCATGCTGGCCATTGAAACAAAATTTTCACTGATGTGTGTGGTTTGAATTTAATGATAAAACTGCTCATATGGCAGAGTGCAGCCTCAGAAACCCTGTGCCTGTAGCAGAGCACTTATGGCCCTTTACCTGTGTGTGGCCCCTCTGTGGATCAGGAAGAGTCTGTGTGAGCACCCAGCTCTCAGGCTGCCGATTTGGAGCCTGACTCCTGCAGAGGATGAGAAGCTGCTGTACGGCCAGCAATAGCTCAGCCACCACTGTAACAACCCAAATGGGAGATAGGAGCCTTCAAAACAAATCACACAAGTACAAGAATGTTTAATTAATTTCTACTCCATTTCAAGACATCTTGATGGGTTTTCACATTTTGTTGGTGAGTACTGTTAACTCTGAGCTCTTCTACCCATATCTCATTGGAGAAACCTGTGTGAGCAGTGAGTGGCCTGGCAGTGCTTCAAGGAATGCCGGCTTCAGACATTTAAAGACTGCAGCGAAACAGCAATTCCATGACTGGTGCTTATCAAGTGTTATATTTTACTCTGTATAGTCTTGCTGTCCACCTGAAAAACATCTAATAGAACACACTGAGATTTCTCAAAATGTGGCCTCAGATCCTGGTTATGCTCCTGTTTTAAATAACTTACTCAAGCTGGCCCCTTGGATTTTGCGTTCCTGGGTTTCCTTTGATGTGGTTCAGTGTAATTTGTACTACACTGCCTGTCTTTTTTAAATACAATGCTTAATCATGTTTCATTCTTAGAGTCTTGATTTAGCTATGGATCAAAAAATTGGGTGCAGATTTAATTTTTTTGGATTTGCTTCTAAAGATGTCTCCATATAATGTAGTAGATGAACTTTGTGTTGTTACATAAAATATTACTATGTACAAAAAAAACCCCTCTGTGTTTGGAAAAGACATTTCTCTTTGGAACAATCGCTACAGAAATGTATTTTGCTGCCCAGATCATTTGGCATTCGTAATGTTGAATTGTCCTGCACAAAATAATTCTGTGGCTGAAAGAAAGATAGTGTTACACCTTCAGAACCCCTATTATTGTAATTAAGAAAGTCAACCTTCTCAGCATCTCTCCAGGCTGTTGGGCTGATAGGAATGCAAATAAATTAACCATTGCAGGCTTCAGTCTTAATGCAAGCAAAATGTGGATAAAATTTGAAAAAAAAAAAAAAAGGAGGAAAAGTAACTCCACATCTCTGGACTCCTGAGAAAGCTGGGTTGAAATACATAGCATGAAAAGAAATGCCTATGCTGTCTGGCTATAGCATATGTCAGCTGGATCCCAGAACTGCTCTTGAGAAGTGTCCCTTGAGTACAAACTAAGCTTATCCCTATCTCTCCTAAGGGAATTCCTCCTATAGGTCTTCAGGGAAAGGTGCCCATTTTTACCTGTGACTTGGAACAGCCTCTCACCTGTGCAGAGGATTGGTGTGGAAGGAAAGGGAGCCCTGGTTCTGCCTGCCACCACCCTTTCCAAGGCTCTTCATTCCAGGAGTGCAAGAAAGTGATAACATGCCCCTGCATAAATGCATTAACACCTGGGAATATTTCTATCCTGGTAAACTGCTGTTTCTCAGTTCCTGTTGCACTTTTCCTGATGCACATGCACTGCCTGAGGAATAGTGTGTTCCTGCACTGTCTTTCAGAGTGAACCAACTACTGCCTTCCAAAACAAAACCTGTGCCCAGTTCTAAGTACAGTTTGGTCCAGCAGCTACTCCTAGAAGCAGCTTGAGTGACACTGCCCTATCTTCAAGCATCTGCCTTTCACAGTACTTCAGCACTATGCCAGCAAGCTTTCCATCTGCGGACACCTTCTCATGCCTTTCTGTCATGTCCCAGAAGGTGAAACACTTGCCCTTCAGTTTCTGATGTAAAAGAACTATGGAGCTGCAATACAACCCTCATATTATTGCAGGCATGTTGAATTAAGTACTTACATCTCAGGATCATGAGGACAACATACTGGCCACAAAGGAGACCAAAGGGAATGGTCTGTGTAGAATGTAGCATGAGGCTAGTTTTCATGACATAATTGACACGCTACTTGCATTGTGCCTGCTGAGCTGAACATCCCCTTGAGGTCACCTGGAACATGCGCGCTATCCAAAGTGCCCAGATCCTCTGAGCAGCCTCACCCAGCAGGCTTGCTCAGACCTTGCCTACCATCAGTGCAAGACATACCAGCCACACCCAGATAATCTTAGCATTGCTGTGGTCTTTGTATCATGGCTAATGGCTAAATCAATCATGCAGGAAGAGAGAGATTGAGATCAAAATTCTTCCTTGGCCTGGAGGTTCAAAGCTAGTATTGCAAAAAGAGTGACATAAATTGCAGAACAAGGTACCTTCCACCTCCCCTTTCCCTTATTAAGTAGTAATTGGATGAGAAAGAAAAGAATAATCCTGAATGTAGACCCTAGGATTGCCTGTCCACCTGAATGCCTGCATATATTACAATATCTTGTTCCTTCATAATTGTTCTTACTCTAACTTCATTAATATTGAGACTGCTTTGGCCTGAAATCTTAGGAAGAGTTCTCATGTGGCAAATTTGTATGAATTTCCAGGGGATGGGAGAGAATGTAATCTGGACTGATGTTTTAGAGTAAGGTACCTGAAAACCAGCAATCTTGAGTTTCTTGAAAGCTGTTTAAAATTTCACTTGGTATAACCCTAGGGAGGTAAAGAGAGCACAGTTGCTATATTTCCTTCCCTGAATGTAAAGATTGCATTTGTGCATGGCTCTGGTGTGAAATACAGCAGACAGGAGGAAGGAGAGGAGAGCATCTGTGACCTTGGCTGCTATTTCAGAATAACCTGGAGCCAAAGCACAGCTTTGCCCAGATTAATCCATGAGTTACTTTTTTTTTTTTTCATAAGGGAATAACTGCATTCAAGCATGGCTTTTCCTTTGGATACAAATGACCTAATCCAGTTGTGATGTTTGGTTACACATTTTTCCTGGTGTCATTCTAAGAAAAGCAAAGATAGTCTGTGAAATGGATAAAGATGCAGTTAATAAAGACGTTCATGAATTGCTTGCTAATGGATATAACACTTGAATTCACAGGCATCCTCAGTTGCTAATGGAACCTGAAAGTTGTCAGGAAGATGCAGTTGCATTTGGCGTGACACACAACCTCCTCGTGCTGACAGCTCTGCAAAGTTACATTTTTAAAAACATATTTTCTTAATGCATTTTTTGGCTAACCCATTACCTCTGAAATGCTTTAGTCTAATTCACATTAACCGGCTTACTGAGATACCAACAACATTCTTTTTATCCTGGATCAATTGACCAGACTTACAGAACTGCTGGTATTTAAAGGAAGTTCAAGCCCTTTCCTGACTGCTGTAGGGCTCTGAACTTCTCATTTATCTGGCTCATTAAGAATATTCCATCATCTATGCACATAGTAGGCAAATAGCTTTAATATTTCACAAAATGACCTCTTTTCTCCTGGCTAAAGCTGATCGTACTGTTAAGAGCAAGGAGCAGTGGCTCCTAAACTGGAAACCAGGGGCACACAGGCAATCCTCAGCTGTTCTCAAAAATCTTTACCATGGTGTGAACATTTCAAATGAATAGACCATGAAAGTTTAAGTTAAGTACTTAAAGCTAAAATGCTGTCTGCCTTATAGCAGATCATCAGTGGCTCACCCCACTTTAGCAGTCATTGCTACACACTCAACCAAAAGAGGATTTCTGGGGTGTCTCAAACTTTGTGGCAGATCTGAGGAAAGGATTTGCCTACAAACCACAGATTAACATACAATTATAAGGATAGCAAAAAAGATGTATATAGGTAGCATGCAGATGGAGTTCTGAAATATGTGAAAGATGGTTTACACACAGAGTCATTTTATGATGTGGAAAAGGTTTCTGTTAAAGCTTTGCAGAGAAATTTTGACATAACTATCAGAACGTTCCATCACAATATCCAGCACTGCCAGAACCAAATACTTATGTGATTTATTTTCCTGGAATTTAGATTGATATCTTCTATTTACCTAAGAATTTCTGATAGAAAAGTTCTAATGAGGCTTAAACTTAATTTTAAATTTAATGTTTTAGTTCACTGTGTGTAGTTGCATTATGCCACAACCAAAATATTCTGTTTAGAAAATCCTAGATCAGTAACTACGTGGAGAATGATCATTATTTTTCACAAAATTAAAACTTAATTAAAATCTTGTATTTCAAAATCCTCAGTGAAAAAAAAAAAAGCATCCCCGTCTTCTGTGTGGGTTCTACATTTTCAATCAAGAAGAGTAGCAAGGTAAATCATCTAGCACTGGAAAGACACTACAAAATAAATTTACCTCTGAATACATCCAACCAGTATCTCCAACATAACACAGCATTATTATTTTGTGATAATCTTGTCACCATAAAATTAATTTGAGCATGCATGTGTCATGCTAGTGACATTGAATGAATTAAACTAATTGGTTGATTTTTGCAGCCATTTTTGTGCTTCTCTGAAAGACCTTAACACAAAGATCTCTAAATGTATCTTTTTCTGGCTTCATGTATAGTACTTCTGTATAATGCATATCTATAAACTGCAGTGGAGATGTCTATCATGAATATTATCTTGAGATTAAAGCACTCATGTTTTTTATTCCCAGTAATCTAGTACACATGCCTTTAACTCAGTTGTGTCAGATTGACACAAATGACTGGTAATTCTCTCAGACTGATGCCAAATGCAACAAATAGCAAGTTAAGAAGATGTTAAAAAAGAGATATTTTTAAGATAGATCACCTGAAAATATCCTAATTCAATTCGCTTATTTCAACAAGTCATCTCTATGTTTACTGCATAAGAATAATCACTGTAATGTACAAATTTATCTTTAATTTGGGAATTGACGAAGACACTAAAATTAAAACACCAAGAAAGATATGCAGTGCTATCCTACATATAAATGAATTCAGGAAACCTTGCAGATTCAGAACATACAGAATTCACCTCTCCAATCAGTTTGGAGACAAATTTGCAGCAAAGGCCAAACCATGACTGTTCTGTGTTATCCAGCTGTGCTTCAGATGGGCTTCCTTGTCCTCTGACTGCCTTACAACTCTGCTTCCACCACAACCAAATTCCTATATGAGGAAATCAAGACTAGTGCCACATACCAGTCAGAATGTGACCACAAATTTGCCTCCAAAAACAAAAACACTTCTACTGATGCATTTCCAAATCTTCCAGAAAAAAAGAAATCCTACACTGTGGTGGGATACAGTACAGAAAGACTTGAATGGATTTTTACACTCTGTCAGAATCTAGTCAGTCTGCTGAATATTAGCTTTAATCTATTAGGTGTAGCTATTGGGATGTAGGCTATATCACAGTCACTTCTCTTTTGCCAAAACGTGTATACTCATTTACTGTACCCCACATTTTCTTCCAGCATTGGACATGAATTTAGTAACAATTGAATGCAGCAAGCTAACGTCTCCTGAAAATTGCTAGCAAACCAAGAACTATCCCTGAAAGGATGTTTATAACCTCAGCCTTCTGCTCCCAAGAGGTTCCGAGGTGGAGATTTCTTTCAGTGGGGTGGTAGGCTTTGTGTAGTTGTCATTCTTGTTTCAAAATGTTTGAATATGAAGCACTGAACCAGTAGACAGGCAGGCAAGGCTCTCCTCTACAGTACTCTGTGTGTGTGTGTGTCTATGTGTGATGGAGAAGGTCAGAGGGGACTGTCCTCAGGAGAGAAACAAGACTTTTGGCTGCAGTTTCTGAAGAGGTGTATCGTGAGTCATGATACCTTCAAAGTCCTGCAGAAGCCTGCAGCCTTCAGAGCCCATTGACTTCAATGGCAGCGTTGCCCAAACATCTGACACTGAATATTTGATGACATGGTGCAACAAGGCAACAGCAGTCTCTCCGCTGTGCTTGCTTCATCTCCTCTTTTCCCTGACCACCTCTCTTATATTTTGTATAAGATGCATTTCTTCTCTTACCCTTTGTTTCCCTCAAGTTTTATTTATTTTCCTCTCTATCACCTCACTTCCTTTTGAAATTATTTCTGGTGTTCAGAAGCATTTATTATTCTTCTATTCCCTTCTCTAATTATTCATCTCTCAAATTAACTACCTTGCTATTATTTCCATTGCATATTTTATGCTGCTTCTTCCAAATGTGGTGCTATGATGGGATGTGCTTACCTCCTGAAAGAGCTCCTCCCAGATAGCTGCTTGATGACCTACTATGTTTTTCTTTATACTGTTCCTTCATTAGTATGCAGATTTTCTTCTTTTAAATATGGTGCCCCTCACTGAACTTTCTCACGTCTGAACCTGGTTTTCATTATTACAAACACCATTTATTATGATGTGTTTTTAAATTGCAGGCAGAGTGCAGAACAGGGTCCACTTCAACTCAACAACCTGGCGCCATTCTGGGGGGAGAGAGGAAAAGCTGTTCTGGTCGGAGTGACTATGCAGCTCAAAAAGAATAGCTCAAGAGGGGGAAGACACAGCCCTCTCAGCTCTGGTTTGCTCTGTTGAAATAAAGATCCAGACATGAATAAGAAAAAGAATAAAAAAGAAGTTTATCGTATTTGTGTTTTGCCTATGTAAAATTTAATTTGCTTTCTGAGGCTCAGGATTCAAGATAATTTTTTATTTCCAAAATGATCACATGACTGTTTTGGGGAAAAAACCTCCACCCTTAAATGAAAAATTGTCCTTTGTTGCAAAGTTGTGAGGTGCTGTGGAGATCTTAACAACTGTAGAAATCCTTCATTCCTCATCACACCATCCCAGCAGTGTAAGGGAGCAAGACTCCTTCTCCAAGCTGGCTCCATTTTTTAGCTCTGTGCTGCCAATTTTGACTGGTGTTACAGCTGCATGGACTCAAATCAAGAAACAGTCTCCCCAGCCTTTTATCTCTTAGGTTGGGTTTTGCTCTAATATTCAGGCATAGATCTTACCATTTTGTAATTGTATTTCATGGAACTTCAGCTGTTGTTGCCAACCTCTATGTTAATCTTTGTTCACACAAGGAAAGAACAACTTGTGCTGATGATAGAGGCACCAATGCAAGTCTCAGCACAGCCATGCTTGTCCCCTATGGACTCTGTCCTTGTAGAAAAGATAAGAGGACCCCTTTACTGCCAGCCTGATAGAATGGCATGGCTGCTCCAGTCGTAGGTCCTGAGCAGACCAGACCTCTCTTTCTCTAGTCCAGCAGCACCTACTGATCCATATGGACCCCAAAGAGCACAGAGGAAGTTCAGCACATAGCCCACAAAGCTGTTTCCTGCAGTAAAGGGTGGTGACCAAGAACTCTTTTCTTTTTTATAAATTGAACATAGAAAACATCTGTGCCTCTCTTCTGTCCAGGTTTATTTTTCCAATACTTTACATACCACAAATAGTTCAGTATAACTCCTCCATCAAAGCAGAAGAAAAATAAAAACATGCAATATTTCATTTAAAATAGTATTGTTATTGACATGACAAATTTGATCAAACAGTCTTTATTCCCCCACCTCTCATTCCCTTTCTCTACCTCATCTTTCTGTTTCCCTCTCTTTAAAAATCATTTCACTGTCCTGTTGGGCTGCTCAGCCTGTCAGGATCTTGCTGCTTCTGGGATGTTTGCCTGCCCTCACAGCATCATAAGACTTCAGTTAGCTTGGGGGGCTGCAGCTGTGGTCTTAAGTGTCATGGACAGAGGTAACAAAAAGGGAGAGGGTTAAGAGAATCAAATACATTGTTAGACATTTCTTTTAAATCCTCGTGCAGAAGATGTAAATCACACGCTTGGCACCATATTTGGGGATGTCACATGGGAGTTAGTTTGGTTTTTCGTTGATTATACCCCCAAACATTTGCTATTTCTTACATTTTTTTTTTCCCCTTGTTTGTCTTACTCATTCCTCATTTATTTCTTTTTAAGTCCAAGGGGTCAGAACCTCAGATAAAATTTTGACAGTTCCTGCAGCTGATACAAGAGCTTTCTCATCCAAGCTATTTGGGAATCTATATGGGATTGCTCATCATTGAGGTATATCCTGGCCCTTTTCTCTGTTGGCCTGTAAAGTACAGATCCTTGCTCCTGATGACAGAAACCTCCATTCAGGGCAAACTGCCACACTGCAAAGCACCACAGCACACAATTATCTCAAAATACATTCAGATATCCAACAGAATTTGGAGACAGAATGCCTGAATTAACCTGAACTCAAGTTCATTACATTATGGGCAAAGAAATTAAGGCATCATCTCTTGATGATGTTCCTCACTGGTTTGCCTGGGGCAGTGAAATGGGGGTCGACTACCTAGTAAGTTGAAGAGTACTTGCAAACTACTTGTTATATATCTCCCTCAGGTCTTTTTGCTCTTGCAGAGTTGCCCCTGATGGGTTGAAAATTATCCCAGTTTTCAGAAGATGTCAGAAGAAGTTCCTGAGATATAGGGAAGTGAGAAGGACTGGTCAGCAAGTAAATTTTGCCAAGATTAAACACCCAAGGAAAAAATAAAAGGTCTTGTACTCCTCCTCCCAGGGCTTCTCCAGATCTGACAATGCCATCTGGAAAGAAATTACAAGCATGTGACCCTTTTCTTGCACAAGTCCCCCATCTCAATCAAAGCACAAGGAAAAAAAGGGCATTTTCTATTCATCTTTCTCTCAAGCTGGAAGAGATGCTACAGGTGCTTTGCAGGGAGCACTTCACAGGGCTGTGGAGACAACAGCTGTCCAACTCTCATCTTCCCTTGACCTGAGTGCTCTTCACTGTCCCCGGGTGCGGTGGTCATCTCAGCAGGGAGGATGAGATGACCTTTAGGTCATCTGTTCATCTAGGACTAGATGACCTCCAGAGGTCCATTCCAGTCTCAGCCGTTCTGTGACCCCTGGCCATGGATCTGAAGTCTCTGTCCTTGCCTGGGACCCTGCTGGCTGACAGCCACTGTGGCTCTAGGGGTTTGCTATGTTGATGTCTCCTATGATGTTTCATGGAAATCATTGATTTTCATATACGAGATGCCCTTGAGGAAAACAAACAAGCAAACAAAAAAAAACAACAACGAAAGAAGCGCAGACAACTTTGGTGAGCAAAAGTTGAAACTTTTTCAAAAGAAGTTCACTTTCTTTTTGAAATTGTGAAGTTCTTAAAAAATGAAAAGCTAAGCTACAGCCAAAGGGAAAAAATTTCCATGAGGATTTACTTTGACAAGTTTGCCATAAAAAGATTTGGCATTTGCCATGTGGCTCCAATTATGCCTCAATCAGCCTGTGCTAGAATGGCAAAGAGAGGTCTGGGGAAAACTGCTTAAGAATCTTTTTGCAAGTTCATGGACAGATGAAAAAACATTTGTGTTTTAATCGAGAAATGAATACAGAGCAGCACTGATGGAAAATTTCACACCATCTGTGTGTGCGACTGCTGAAATTTTTTGGCTAATAATTTTGTTATTCATTAAATACAAATAATTTTCAACAGTCCATGCTGTAGCTTGTTTGAGAGTACATCATAGCACATTCAGCTGCAGTCAGTAGCTATGGGTGTTTTATCTCAGCTTCTAAGACTAGTTTCCTGGGTGACTGATAGACTCTGCTGTTTCTTTGGTCCTTTCTGGACATGATTTTGCTATAGTAACTGTGTGAAGTGGACCTTCGGATTTGATTTAACAACATTCGTGTATTTAGTTGCATATCTGTGGGCTCCTAAGTGTGGTTTGGAGGGTGAGAGTGGATGGGTAGTAGGTTATGAATGCATATACACAATCCAGGAATCATCTGACCGATATTTATTTGAATATAAATAATCAGGTTCCAATCTCACTGCAGCGATAGAGATGTTTACCATTGACTTCAAAAGAGTAGGATAGGAAATCCCACATACAGCCATTCCCAAATCATTGTAGCCACTTTCCTACCATTTCCAGCTCAAAGAGCGCTGCTGAAAAATTTTCTAATTTTTGCAAGTTGTTTCTCCACTTTTCAGCAAAGTTGCAGAAAGTGATTCCACACCACAAGAAGGAACACGATAGCTGTCAGTATTGTATTTTCTTTATTTGTAACTGTTGTTTGATATATATGTAAAGAAATTAGAAAGACAGCACGTGTTCACCTCCTGAGCAGATGAAAATGTCATTGTGAAAGGGTAGGATGTTAAAATACATTCCTTCGCAGTTCTAAGGCGTAGTCCTGCTTCTGTTAAGTATTTACTTCTATAAAAGCAACTTAAGAGCCATCTGAGTGTCTGAGACCAGGAGAGGATCTCTATGAACAGGAGATTGAAGAACAGATTAGTTTTTCTAAGAAAATAAGAAGATGTTAAATCTTGGGAAAAGAAAGCGCTCTCCTTTTAGCAGTTGTTTTTAAAATTGATCTGATTTCATAAGAATAAGGCAGCTTTGTTAAAGTGCATAAAAAGAAACCTAAAAAATGAATGAGAATTTTAATTCAGTATCTGAAATATTTAATGCCGTGTTGCATATGACACTATCTCCCTCCCTGCATTTTTGTCTTTTTCCATACCACTTACAAGATGAACCAGAAAGAGAGCAACAAAACAGAAACAGCAGTACATGAACCTATTAGTTTCCTTCTCATGTGACCTCAAAAGGAATTTGATCTCCCTTATATCTGAAGCATCAGAGAGGCATCAGCTTTCCCCCTTTTCTGTGCTGCTGAGAGCCCTGACTCATCTCTCACACACACTACCATGTTAAAAAGAGGTATAACTTCATTCTTCCAGTACCACTGATTGCAGCAGTCTGCTGCCTCTGTGGACAATTTCTGGAAAAATAGTGTAAGTCTTTGTTGAACAGGGAGCAATATGAATTCTGGCATTTTGCAAGAAACTGCATTTTGTAAAAATAGGGACCAGTGAGCGTTGCCTTCTTTTTTGTGGGCACAAATCTTTGATGGATCCAGAGCACAGAAATAGTGCCTTTTAAACATGCACCCATGTTCTGTGGTGTGGTAAGAAACAGGCAAGTAGATAAGACCAGCCTTAAGATACTGGAGTCCAAGGGGCAGAGTAGGCGCTTCACGCACATTTTTAAGATCAGATGGCCTAGACTATTTCCTACTAGGAGGAACACTTTCCCAGTCAGTCCTGGAGATATAGGACATCATTGCCCTTTGTCAGATGTGATAAGCACTGTCCGTATACCGTGCCTCTCTGCAGCCATCAAGAACAGCTGTGTGAAATGCCACCAGCCCTTCACTCCCCCCACCCCAGGCTCTGTCTGTCAAACTCTCTTTACACTGGGAAAAATGAAAGATCACTCTTTTGAAGTGAATGAGGTGAGGTGAGCATCAGACTCTTTTCAGGCAGAAACCAGCAGGGCTAGGGAATTAGATAAGACAAAGAGGCAGACACATAAAAAGTCTAAGATTCCTAAGACTTTGTGAGGCTGAAGCAAGTCAGGAGATCAATACCACCTACAAGAGAGGACACACGGGACTGTATAATCTGCAATTCCCACTTTGCGTTGAACTAGATTTCCAAAGCTGCTTGGGAGTATCCTACCAATCAGAAGAAAGAGACACCTGTAGGACTGCACATGAGTTTTTGAGAATATCTGCACTGAGTATAGACATCTCCAGAAGTGTCCACACCTCTGTGTTACAGAGGTGGAAACTAAACTAAACTAATCTTTAGAGGTAACTAAATCTGTGTTACAGATTTAGTTCTCATTCCATCCATTTTGTGGAGTTTATGAAGACGCAGAAATATCCTCACTTTTTCCCAATCATATTATCAATTATCATAGTATTTGCTGAATGAATGTTAAAAAAGTTGGATTAAGACAATATCATAATAAATTTAACAGAGTTTTTGTAAATACATTCCAAGTAACATAACAAAGGCATTTATTTTTGCAAACTAAATTATTTAATATTGTTTTAAATTATTTTAACTTGCTGTGCCAAGTAACAGCACTTGAGATAGGAAGACAAGAGCTCTGTCGTCCTTGGGGTGGCAATCAAATTTGCTATTTAAAACATAGTTTAAGTTTCTGCTGAAGAAAATTGTCAGCAGGAAAAGGTCACTTGGCTTGTTCAGAATCATATTCAACATATTTTTTTCCTTGAGAATAACCACACTGTTGCTTCTTCAGTGAGCCTCCTCCTGTCTTTTTTGTCTTTAGAAGATCTGTTAATAGATTGTTTTCTCGGGAAAAGTTACATTTTCAGAAGTACATATCTCTGTGTTCTGTGCCTTTCTCCAGGCTTTGTTTATGATAATATGCTTGTTTGAATGAATAACTGATGAAAGCCAGTTAAGAGTTTATGAACTTCACCTTAATACCCTCATGTAAATTTTCTCCTTCCTTATCCATTACTAGATTTGAGTCCCCTTATGACTCTTTAGTGCTATTGCAGCCACATTTTATCTGGTATTTCCTACATACCAGAGATCTCAGCTGTGCTACACCATCCTAAATCCATGACCCAAAAGCAGCATGTTCCTTCAGCAGGAAATCCTGGGTCATTCCTTAGCCTCAGGGAGGCAAAATTCTTCCTCAGATACCATGAATGCAGCAGAAGTGCACCTACCACTCTTTCAGATTATAAAACTATACTGGTCTGCAGGTAAGAGCTTTGCCTATGGCTGTTCTCTGACCCGAGGAACATGCACCTGTAGCATGTTTGTATAATGGAAAGATCAGCAGTAATTTCTCCAAGAAGACAGCAGTAGAGGAGAAGTGCACAGGTCAGTAGCTGACAAATCATTTGTCAAGATGCATTGGATGGCCCATTTTTATGCATACATAATAACTACACATCATTCCAACAGAAATTCTGTCTGGCACACAGGGGAATCAGAGCATCCCTGTGATAATGGGTGACCCAGATCCATCTAGCACATGTAGAGCTCTGACACGGAAATGCTCCATTCATGCTGGGCTAACCTGGATTCATTCTATAGGGAAAAGACATCTCCCTCATAATAGCTGTTGCTTCATCAAGTGAAGGAAGTTATAATAAATTCCTTGAGAGTTCACTGAATCTCAAAAAAAATCAGGAAGAGTACATACAGTGAGTGTAAAAGATGTGCTCAAATTGAGGCAAAGACATTTCTTCACACCACAAACCCACACAGGACATAACTGTTAGGCTTCATAAACAAAGTGAGAGGCAAAGGGCTCAAAGCAATATGATACATTGTTGTCCAAGCTGTAAGGGGAAAATGACCCGTCATTCAGCAGTTTCTCACTCTAACTTTTGTAGGAGAAGTCAGTCCTGCGCTGTGTCCCTGACATCCCTGCTCCTCAGATATCCTTTTCTAAGAGTGGCCTTGTCTTTTTATACCAGGAGCTGCCAATAGTCTACAGCCAGGTTCCTTCTGTCAGGCACTCCTGGAAGTGGTCCCCACTGCCTTTTCCATAGACTCACACCTTACTGATAAGAAGACCAGAAGGAGTCATTAAATCATACACTGTGGTATTTCAGATGCACTTGGAGGAAGTCCAAGAGCTACCAAGCTTTCCAGCTCAGTTTGAAAACACCAGTAGATGGAAAATTCACCATTCTCCTTGATAATGCAAAAATGTATTTAATCTTCTTATGCTTTAAAAAAAAAATGTGTCCCAGTTCTGGTTTAACTAAACTAACTTCAGTATGCCACCTGCCCTTGTTATCCTCTCTGCACTGCATGAGGAGCCTTGCAACACTCTGCATTCACTTCCCATGAAAAAAACCACATCACTAGGCTATCATTGCTTTTGCCTGGTAAAGTTTTACTAGGGCGATGTTGGAGTCAGCTAGTAAGGTCTGTTCATCTAAGCAGACCATACACAAGATATCTGCATGTCTGTCAGCGCCAAAATTTAAACCTTCAAATCGTATTTTCTATATTTTAAATCTTTTTTGGGTTTTTTGGTTGTTTTGGTTTTGTTTGGTTTGATTGGTTTGGGTTGTTTTTTTTTCTTGGTTGGTTGGCTTTTGTGGGTGTCTTGTGTTTTTGTTTGCTTGTTTTAGGGGTTTTTTTCAGTCTCTAACACTATCATTCAGCTCTTCAGCTGGTCTGAAAACACAGCAGGTCAGTGTGTGTAAGTAATTTTATACCAGGTAAGGAACTGAGCCACTGATTCTCACTCTCCTCTTTTCTCATGCTGTAGTACCTGTGTTCACAAGCTACTAAAAGCACCTAAGAGGCCATCAAGCATCACCTTGTATAAATCAGCTGAGTAAAAATATTATCTTTTATACCATTTAACACTTAAACATTGTCTAACATCCCTTCTTTAGAGATGCTCTGAACAGTGGCAGCATGAAAACAACCAGCACATGTTCTTGCTCTGTTGACCCAAATGGAAGTTGATTTATGGCCCAGATGTACAGCTGAGATACCTCGAAACAACCCTGATGGCTGCAGTGTGCTAAAATCTTGGTCTGACTTGAGTTGCTCATACTCAGCTGGAGGGTTAGGCTGCTTATTCAGATCCTTATGCTGGACTCCCTCCAAACCCAGTCGACCTCTCTTTTTAGGGCTGGGTTGCAGCTGCAAACAGAATGCAGAGCCCTCTCTGAAAATAGTCATCTTTGTTGTGACCAAGATATTTAGAATCTTTTTTCAGTAGCACCCTTATTTGATTGACTGATGTGCCTGCAAGTTATTTCTGAATCCGGGTTATTTCTGTTTCTGATGTAAGATTCTAGATGCTGTGTAATTGCTAAGCCCACTCTCTTATTTGATAACACTTTTAAATCTAAAACTGGGAGCAAACTGTTTTGTTGTGTAAAGTCTGTATTTGTGTCAGAAATATTGATGGTCACAACCAGACTAAGGGCGTCTTCCTCATGTATTAAATTACATTGCTTAGAAGTATAACAAGTCAACATCATGCCCTCCTTCACTGTCACTTAGAGATCTTTTTTAAGTCTCTTCCTTTCCTGTTAGAAAAACACAGGGCTGTTTAGTAACTCTTTCCATCTTGGGCTCACGAAAGGAAACAGAAATGATGTGAGTTTGCCTGTGCTCTTTCACATCGATTGCTTGATCCGCTCTGCTAAATTTGGTCAGATGTTTTGCATTCTGATTAGAAATGACATTCAGGTGATTCAAGAGTGAAATATAAAATTTACTGCAAAGACATGTAAAAATCATTGTGTGTCAGTAAATATGAGAAATTTCAACAATAATTCATGGAGGTTCCAGAGGCAACCTTGATAATTAAGGCTAAATAGTATTGGAAGATAAGTGATATCTACTGTTAGAATGCTCCTGAAACCATTGAGGACTGTGTGTGGACCTGTGCGCATGCGCATGTGTTCACCCATTCATGAAACTTCAAAATAGTTATAAAGCCAGTTTAAACAGGCCTTCTTCAATCGGAAAAGAAAAGCTGGAAAGATCAGCCTAAAAAATTACCCTCAACCACATGAGTTAACTAATGAAAATAACATGCTGCATGAGACTGAAAGTTGAAAAAAAATAAAATAAACCTTTGGATTTGTACACAATTCTTTTTGGCACTCAAAACATAAGTCTGAGAAGCTACCTTTCACTCAAACTCAGGTGCTGTGTTATTAATTACTGTGCTTTCAAACAGATTATTTGGAACCAAGAGTAACTCAACTTCCAAGGAGTAATTTGTGCTCTCTATATTGGAACTTTATAGTATATGGTGGTTTTTATATTCCACCTTCTCTATATTCTTGCAAGGATTAGCAAGCATTCTTCTAAAGTAAAGATTTTTTTTTTTTTGTGTACTGGTTTTAAGCTGGAATTGTGCTTTGAGCTGTTGCTATAGAAACTTATGCTAAGATGTGTCAAATTTATAATGCTTTGAAAAATCAGTTTTCCTTCATGAACATCCAGTGAGGAGTTTAGAGTTGAGTATCTAAAGTCTCCAAAGTTCCCACCTGCGTTAGGCACACTCAAGCCGCATGGATTGAGGGAGGCCCTTGCTGTAACTGTTCGTCATGCTCCCGGTGGCCTTTGTGGCACCACATGCTTGTCCCAAGACCCCAAAGTCAAGGGCAAGGACAGGGGCTGGAAAAAGGGAAATTCCATAAACGACATTAAGTAGAAACATCAGCACAAGTATTTTTCACATTAAATAGATCATTACCTTTCCTGATTTTTTTTTTTAATAATTTTTATGAGTTTAATTTTGTAAGGTGTATTAAAGCTAGTTTTGAACTGCAGTAGTTCTTTCTCTTTTAATTAATGACGCTGGATGAACGTTCTTCGTATTGGACTTGCAGTAATGCCCAGCTATTCCCACAAGGAGCAGTGTCTTTGTGAGATACACTGTTTAAATTAATCATAATTTCCTGCTTCAAAGATCTTGCAATGTGACAAGATAAAAAAGGAACAGAATATGGAAAGCCATTAGCGTAACAATAGGCAAATATAAAGTTAGTTCTTTTTCTTACACTCACAGGGAAAAAACACAAGAAAAAAAAAAAGACTTAAATACACAGAAATTCATTTCATGTTGTAAACAAACAGAAAGCTCTAGGCAAAGTTATAAGTGGTACTATAGCTTTTCTTCATTGTGTCTGTTTCTCAAAACACAAAGGTATATCTGTTGCATCCAGCAGCATCCTCCGACTATTATGGTTGTCTTAGTTCTTTTGGGCAAGGCAATGGGATCTGAAGCATGTAGTAAATGACTATACAAGGTTTCTGTCATAAAACAGCAACAGACACTTTAAGCCTGAGGTACTTCTCCTCGGTTAAGGAAAGCTAGACTTCTTAATACAAACTACGTCACAAACTCCAATATAGTGCATAACAGATCAACATGGCACACAGTAATTAGAACCTTGTCTAAATGATGACAAGATGTTATAGGATCTATTTCAGTCTCCAGTCCCATAGAGGAAATCATTATAAGATATACTTTTAATCTTACTTTTCCAAAGGCAGTTTTTTCCTAGCAATATCAGATGTTAAAGTTACTTTCTTTTTCTTTTTTTTTTTTTTTTGGTCTTATTTCAACAATTTTCATACCATTTAATGATCAAACAGAAAACTTGCTTTTATAAACTTATAAATTTAAACATATCCCACATAAAATGCAGACAAACAACATCAGCATAGTAATTATCTAGGGAAAAAAAAAAAAAGAAAGAAAGAAAGAAGAAGAAATAGGACTTTTTAACATTCTTTGCACCCTGCTAGGAACAAAAATAGCTTTCATACAAATCTGTTAGTCAAGTAATAAAATCTGATGGGTTGGGGGTGGGGAGCTTGTTCTGCAGCAAGACAGACTCTACTGAATTGGAACATGGTGAAAAACATACTCATCAAGAGCAAAGGAGATTAGAAGCATCTTTCACATTGACCAAGCCTCCCTACATCCAGCCATAATAAATGTTTCAGTAGCAAAGGCTGACCATAATAAGTATTTTTGCAGGCATAATGCCAAACCTGAAACAGGATTCTGTAGGACTTTGTCCAATTTCTTAATTTAAAAATGCAGTATTCGTTTAAAAACATATTTTTAGCTGTAGCAGTACAGCTTTGTTGCACTGAGCTATTTGAGGTTTTTTTCAACTTTCCTAAATGCTTGATAAACTTCCAGGTTTATTAAAACAATTTTACTGAAGCATGAACTGACTGTAAATCTCTCTCCAGCTCCTTGCTAGAGGTTGCTTTAGTGTAGGTCTTCTACTTTGTGATGTTTTATTTCAAGAAGTTGTTTGTTGGTTAAAAATCTAAGGTCTGACCATGTCATTAACCTTTCAGCCCAGCTCCCTCCCTTCTGCTTCAGGGTACAACATAGAGAGACCCTGACAGCATAATGGCCCCACTTGTGTGAGAACCATTGCCTTCCCACTCCCTCTCTTTGCTGCCATCCTGTGCTCCTTAAGAAGAGGCTGGAGGAGCTGAGCTTGTTCAGCTTGGAGAAGAGGTGGCTTCAGGGGACATAACAGCAGTCCCCAGTGCCCACAGGACATCTCCATCAGGGTGACAGAAACAGGCTCTTCCCAGCAGTGCCCAGTGAGAAGAAGAGATGCAATGAACATGAGTTGAAACATGAGAGTTTCAGCTGGGACATAAGGAGGAACTTTTCCCCCTGAGAACCGTCAGGCACAGGCACAGATTTCCCAAAGTGCTGGTGGAGTCTCCATCTTTGGAGATCTTCAAGGCCAGGCTAAATGAAGCCCTGAGCATCCTGGCCTGACCTCAGAGCTGACCTGCTCTGACAAGGTGGTTGTAGCAGGGATCTCTTGAGCTCCCTCCCAGCCTAAGCTATTCCATGAGCAGGTGAAAATCTCAGTGTAGTCCTGTAAAAAGAGCAGCTCCCCTTCCTAGGACTTTCCATCTTCTGTGTTCTCTGGAAGGGCTTCCACAGATTTTGATAGTCTCATGGGTTCATAGCTGCTATGTGAACACTGAGAAGTTATCTACCCTTACATAATGGCTTATTAAGCTGAGTGCTATGCAAAAGATTTCATATCCTTTTGTACAAGATGATTTAGCACAGAAGGCCATCAAGACTATGGCTTCTCCTGAAAGCTATCTTAGAAAAATAAATAAATGCATGACAATAAAGAATACTTAACAGTGAATTAATAAATACAAGTATAAAGTGAAATTTCTGGGTTTCCCATTGCAGGTGAATGTGCATGCAATACCAAGCTGAAGAGGCTGGCTCATTGCCGCCTCTTCCCCATCCTGTCTATAGCTAGTGAAGCACCAGGCACAGGTCCAAATCAGTTTTTCTTCAGTCATGGTGAGACGAAAAGTGAAGAGTAGGCCCATGGCATGCAAAGTACTTTGGAGTTCTCTGGATCATCACTCTGACTAAATGGGAAATGAGTGTTTTCTGTTAAAACAAGGGACATCTTGTGAACATCTGCATTATATTCAGTTTTTCTCCTGGTTATTATCTCAGACTATACTTTACACCACAGTACCTGAACATCCTCACAAGCAGGAGATATTTCTTGACTAAATTCCAGCAGTGACTATGATCTTTCCAAGTACTCACTTGCACTCTATTCTGCTCAGGAAACTTAAACAAGCCATGTTTTGGTTTGGTTTTGTTTGGATTTTAATGTTGATAATCTGGGACTAGCTGAGATACTGTGTTTTCAGATAGGCATTAGATTTACTGTAAGTTCTTATGAATAGGTTTTCTCAACAAGTAAAAGGACACTTATTAGTAAACCATGTATTTTACAATGAGTACATTACTGTCAACCTTTTAAAGTAGTAATATTTTATTTTAAAATGGAAATATGCATCCCTGATAACTCTGAGGATAAATTTTGTCCAATAATAGGTAAAACAGGAGTGGATACTATTGACACATTCTGTGGAAGAGTATTCAGGAAATATTGAAAAATTTCTGTAGAAAAGGTCTCTGTGAATTTTACTTGCAGAGCTGTTGCCTGAAGTAACTGCTGGTAGCATCAAGCATACTCCTTTGTCTATATAGACAGTTTAGACTTCTAGTGAGCAGTTCATCAGGGATGTAAAATTTCAGAACTAGGTAAGCCATCAACATCCCTTTGGCACAATGCCATTTCTACAATGTTTGTTGTGATACCATTATGTACTTTGGAGGGTCTAGCTGCCTTACATCACTCTGATAATGCATCATAGGCTGAAGACAAGGACATGATTGAGCTCCCTCAGCCAAATCTGGTCAGGAACTGCTAAGCACCATGCCCCTGAGAAGGAGCTAACTGGGCCACATCACCAGAGATGTGATCATGTTAGAGAGAGCAGTCTCCAACATCTGGAGGCCACGGCGGCACTGGCTAAAAGAATTTTAAGCTGCTATGCAAGCACTATTGAGTACCATGTGCCATAGTCAAAACAGCCAAAGGCTGTACTTGGTTGCCTCATCCAGGTCATTAATAAAGATATTGAACTACACAGGCCCTAATACCAAGCCCTTGGGGGCACCACTAGTAACCAGTCGCCAACTAGATGTGACACAGCTCACTATCACTCTTCAGGTTCTGTCATCCACTCAGTTTTTTACCGAGCAAAGAGTACTGGGCTTGTTCCCCTGGTTTTCCCACACGTGCTGGGTGATCACACTCAGGATGATCTGCTCCATGAGCTTCCCCAGCACTGAGGTCAGGCTGACAGGCCTGTAGTTTCCAGGGTCTTCCTTCCTGCCCTTTCGGTAGAGAGGCGTCATGTTGGCCAGCCTCCAATCCTCCGGGACCTGCCTATTAGATCAAGACTAATGATAGATGATGGAGAGTGGCTTGGCGAGCTCCTTTGTCAGCTCTTCCAGAGCCTTTGGGTAGAACTCATCCAGCCCCATAGACTTGTGTACGTCTAAACAGAGTGAGAGGTCACTAACCCTGGGTTTTCCACCTGGATTATGGAAACTTCAGTCAGCTCCCATCTCTATCATCCAGCTCAGGGAACTGAGTACCCTGAGGATGGCTGATCTGTCTGTTAAAAACTGAGGAAAAGGAATTGACAAGGACAATTGTTAGGTAACATCATAACATGAGTGCTGCTGTTTCTCTGTGTGGATAGGAATGATTGCACACAATGCCTTCCAGAGGACAAAAAGTACCCCAGTGCTCGCTTTTCCAAAACACTGAACCTATTTATAAGAAACTTGGTAGATTTGGGATAAGAAAACCAAGACAGGACATGGTTGTTAGCCAAGTAATGACGTATAAATAGCTTTCTGGGGGCTTAATGTAAGCTTTGTTCTAAGTCTGCACAGCATTCAGTAAGTGGCAGGAACAAATGAATGCTTAAGAAACACAGATCCTTCCCTCATCCTGATGTCCCTAATAATGAATGCCTAAAAGAAAACAAAAATACCTACATGCTGCTAAGGACTTAGAACGTGCTGATTTTCGGAAACTGTCTGAGAAGTGAGGGTATCCTCCTCAGTTTTTACTTTAATAAACTATGGCCTTTTACATAATACTGCAATAACAGCAAAACCTAAATTTTTCCATTATCTTAATGCTTGCAAGTACTTACCTTTATAAGAAGATAAAATACTATTTGAACCTAGTGAAAAAGTATTAAAAAGGAATAACTCTCATGGAATCAGGAAGACTGATGCATTCATGTTATCCAGCCACATTAGTGTCATTTAGTAGTACAGTTACATTTACATGTCTTCTGTGCCTATGATCTCTAAATAAGGACCCTCCTTTTATAGCTTTCACTTGCAAAGGACCTGCTTTTGTCCATAGTTTTCAGTTCCTTATGAGTGAACTGAAGTGTCTCAAGAGATGTTTGCCAGTGTTTCACCTGGTATAACTGGAGATAGGCCAGAAACAACCAGGAAAACAGCTGACCAGCCCCTGTAGTCAGTAGACCTTATGTCCTTCATTAGGATGGAGTCTGAAGAATGTCACCCATAATTCCCAAGGACTGTGTTATCATCCATCTCTCGCAGTCAAGTGTCAGAGCTGCTGTCATAATAATCTGTTGTAGTACTGGACTCTTTTGATACCAACATAGCCATCTGCTGTGCTAGAGTTCCCGTTCTGTGTATCTCTGTGAAAGCACTAGTTATGGTAAGTGGACATTAACACCAACACAGACACTTGGGTTCTGGGCTTCTAGTCCTACTCATGCAAAGAAAGACAAAGACCCTTGAAAGACTACAGATACAAAATCTGTTTGCAGAATAAACTGCTTAAACACAGGTTCATCAGATAACCAAAGTTCAGATCCTAATAAAACAATTACATAAATTGTAAAGCACGCCCTAGGCTTCCTACTTGGTAATCCAGAAGTATTTGTTTTTCACACACTCAAGTTCTATGCTTTCAGTCAGAAGAACCCAACAATCAGTGTGGAATGGCTTTTTTGACCCTCCTAACTGAGTTTGTGGCTTTATTAACTTTATCAAAGTCAGCAGGAAAAGATTTTCAATGCTAATGTTATATCATGGCTTGAGAAAATCAAAATTGCAACAATACGACAATTAAAACTGACCATATATTTTGACAAGACAAAAATTATCCTGTATCATATCTGCACTTTAACGTCTCAGTGTATTGTTATCTTCATAAATGTTTTTAAGGTCTCCTAAGGGTTAAAATAGCACTTAATGTATCAGCATGGAACTACTTAAGCATGTTTATTTTGTGTTTCACACTAACTACTTTAAAAAAGATTGAAAGATGCTGCATGCAACCACTGAACCACTCTGCTCTTTGTCGGAAAAATGAGCATAAGCAAATTTGCCTTTCTTGAAGGTCTGTGAGAAAAAGATGCAGAATACAAGATGCTATTTGCTGTTACTATCAGTTATTATTTCTGCTGGCATACTTGGGCTTTTCTCTGTGGTGGAGCAATGCTGAAATGCTGCTGACTGAAGACACAAATACAGCCAAGTGCTTTGAGCATTGGTTCTGTAATTTGGCTTTCTCTTTGCAAATCCCTTTCCATTTATAGGGCTAGTTGCAATGCAAGGGTGCAGATGTCCCTGCTCCCTTCAGCAACGCTCAGTACGCAGCTCCTCAGGGTATGGCTATTCATAGCTCTCCATGCTGTTCGATGCAGAGTCCTGATGATGATGCATTGATTGCCGTAAGGAAAACTGACAATTTAAAGCAAACCACAGACAGACACAGACACATAGACACATGTGGGTGGCAGTGACATGGGCAGAAAGAAACTTCTCAGTATTCAAAGCTGGTGACAGATTTCAAAGGCTCAGTCTCTCACTGAATCATCAATAACTGCACACACTACAGACTTTATTTAGCTGTTTTGGTGAAAAAAATAGCTCTTGCTTGATAACCATCTAAGATGCTAAACCTGTCCTGTAGTATTTTTGTATTCTAAATAGACTTAAGTGTGTGCATTTGCATGTATTTCTCTCCAGAATAGCTCTTTGGATGCTGAAGGCTGCCTACCAGTTATTAACTGGGTTTGAAAGTGCTGTTAGGAACGGTCCTGAAGTGGCAGGACTAATAAATTGTTCCCCCCAAGAGACTATTCCCCAAAGATGAATTCCTCAGGGATGTTCCCAGACACCACAGGAAGCACATATATATCTACATCGTGCCAGGGGACCTGTTGTAACTGCCCATGGCCCCAGTCATCTCTGGGAGCAGTACACAGGGAGGAGCTAGGTCCATTTCATGCCATTTGCTGTGCTTCAGAGTGACTCAAAAAGCAAAGACTTGCCCTGCTGCTGCTTTCAGGGCCTGTCCCTTGGTATGCACACACATTCTGCAAATGACAGCAGTTCTGCCAAGGTCTTGAATACAGAATTTGGAAAGATTTAATTTGTGGCACTGCTTCTTGCCATGCAAGAATCCTTTTTCTATCTGTGAAACCTTAATGATTTAGAGATTTCTTTATTTGCATGTTTCCTTTGAGAGGTTTTATATCTTTCTGTCATTGACTAATTAAGTTAAATGCCATGTTGCTATTGTGGAAACCTCTCTCTTTCTTTCTAAAAACAGCATCCCAGTTTTTATGATTTCCGAAAATTGCAACCTCCACCACAGCAGCACTTGACTCTTTTATGCTCTTGAATTGAGATGAGTTTTCTTTTGAACCTGAAATAAGAAAAAGCAAAAGATATTATTTAGGACTTTCTTATAATATGTTTATATCGTACGGTTTCTGGTTTATGGCCTATGCCGGGGTGCAGGGCTAAATTGTGACCCGTGACACATGGGTGTGCAGAACAGTAGGTGTTCTCTGCATCCATGTCTGGCCCCTCTCAGCCTTAGGGTCAGGTAAACAGCACCTTGATAGTGTGTCCTAGCGTGTAGGATCATGATGTGACCAGCTGCAGTGAGTGGAAGCAACATTGATACTTCTCACTGTACTGACCAGAAGCATTTACTAGTGGAGTAGGTTGACAGCAATATAATTTCCCTCCCTGCCTTGAGAATAGGTAAAAACAAGTGATGAATTGTTTCTTAGAATTGTGCCACCACATGAATACAGAAAAAAATATGCTCAGTTATTCAGGAAAAGTTCAGTAAAACTGTTTTGAACATGATTGACTCAGATCAGCATCTCCTCATACCTGGAATACTTTCCACTCTGTTCAAATTCCTGAGAAATAGTGGTATGGAAATTAAAATCAAATTATAGCAATGAAATGTAGTGAATTTCCTTTCCCAACTTTAATTATACATAACCAAATCTTAAAGTGCTGGAGTTTACATGGACTAGGATTAAGAAGCAAAATTATTGTGATCTGTCAAACAGATTCAAGGCGATTGTTCCTCTCTCTGAGTCACTCATCATTCCATGTATACACCAAATCTGTAACACAGGACAGAATCATAAACCATGGTCATATTACAGCTTAGAAAACTGAAATGTGAAAGCAGAATTTTGAAACATTGTGAATTTCACTATAAATGGGTCTGAGTTTTCCTAAAGCAAATTTTCAACTACAGATACATAATGCGTTTTGAATGCAAACTCCCTGCTAGCTTTTCTTACTGCTCAGAGAAATCTGCCTTATTAACAGCAGAACTTAGAGTAGGCAATTCAGAGGAAATGAGATTAATAATCCTGAGATGGAACACCTAACAATGAATGATAGAGTAAGCTAATATCTGAATTCTACAGCTCTAGATGTATTGTATCTTGTTCGTTAATTAAGAGAAGTCAGAATTACAATGCATTGCTTTTTGCCAAAGATTTTACCTGCCAAGGGGTTAATGTCTGAAAAGGACATATCCTGTGAGCATGCAAAAATTCTTGTTTGGGCAATTTCATACCATTCTCATATGTCTTTTCCCTAATGTTGCTGAAGAGCTTCGCTACAGGGGAAGAACGCAGACTCATTTTGTTATGGTGGTTTCCCCATTACTTCTTTTTGGCCCTTCACAAATTTCAGTGCAGAATAACAGCACCCAGAGTGATCGAGCAGGTCACCTCATCTAATTCCTTCCTATCTGACCTCTCTCTGGCTGCTGTGGTTTAGCTTGTCTCTTCACAGGTAAAGATCGATTAAATGCATTTTATGACCTGCATTTGTCATTTTCAACACTCGGTTTTTTTTTTTTCTTTGTTCTTTTCAGTCTTTTTCCTTCTGTTTTCCATTTTGTCTTTATGTCTAATCTCACCCACCATGCTAACTCTGATGACATCAGCTGTCTGTTCAAGCTCTTGCTCTTTGCTCAGTTACCCACTTTGGCATGCCTTATTTACTACTCCTTCTTTGTTTACAGAATAAAATGTGGCTTTCCCTGTGTGTGGCTGTTATGCCCGGCCTGGGTGCAATGCTCTTCATGCTCTGCTTCTTGGTGTCATCTTTGACTTGTCAGTTTTCTTCACAAACACTTATTGATATCTCCAGTTTTTCCCCAGTTCTGCTACAATTCTCATCCATGACTACCCTCTAGCCTGTTCTCTGTGTCTTCCAGAAACACTCTGTATCTTCTGGATCACTGCCTTCCCTCTTGCTATAGCTGTCAGGGCTTCCTTCACTGGCTATTCCATCTTCAGGAACTGCATTTTCTACCTCAGTAATGCTGTACTTCAAGCTATTGTCTCTCATGTTAATACATATTTACCCTGGATGGATTCTCCCATCTCCAAAAACTACAGAGAAACAAATGACCAGATACTCATGTCATTTTTTGTCAAAACAGCAAGTGTTTTCTGTATCTTGATGCAAAAGCAGTCCAAGGCTCTAACAAAAGTTTATGCCATTATTTCCTTCTCTCAACAGTTCTTTAGGAACAATTTTTCAGGTTGAAGCAGAAAATTAGCGAAGTATGGGCTATATATACATCTAAGTATACCTAATACACAGGCTTCTGGGAAAGGCAGTCCAAAATCAACTCAGACTACCTCTACAGGCTTCTCCTAGAACTATTGCACAATGAAATATTTAGAGCTATGGCAGATTTTTATTAAGTACAATATCAAAGACTATAAACAAGAGATGGAATCTGGAGATAAAAAGCTCAGCTCAGCTAACTTGTGCAATCTAATTTATAAAAAAAAAAAAAGTGGAGATATTATTCCCTTCAGTGCACAAAGTATGAGGAAGAACAAGATAGGCACTTCCTCAAATTATTAGAAATGTTGAAAGACATTTCATCAACTAAGGAAGAGGAAAAATAGAGCTTAGCACTTTGAGAGACCACACAGGTAGCTCTGTAGAGTAACCTACTTCTTTCTCAGAAACAGCCAGGAATGCCAAAGGAGCATAATGGCTGTATGCTGAAAATGTTGACTAAAAGCCCCACGTCATTGAAAGCCAATGGAAATTTTGTCTGTGGGTCTGCTGACAAAATATATAGTGACAGGTAGTCACATACTGAAGTAATTCTGAATTTTCTGACTATGTACTGTTTTAGCCTTTTTTTGCTCTCTGGCCAGAATACGTTATGTTAATGAAGTGTAGTAGAAGTTCATGTTTCATGGGGCGAAATGGAAGTACGGCTTGGTCATATAGCCAACCGACCCTTGAAGAAATTTTACATTTTCCTGGTACTGCAATAAGCACTGGTTAAGCTAGGTTTAATTTTCTGAATGAGTTAAAATTCAGACAGTAAATATTTTACCCTAAATGATACTTGCATTTTTACACTACTTCTACCAGCGCAGTCCACTGTACCAAACAATAATGCTGTTAAGTTGCAAAGTAGCCATGTTTGTTAGCTTCTTCTCCATGTCCCCATGTATCTCTGATACGACCAGCGTGACCAGTGTCTTCCACTTGCCTGGTTGCCACTAGAAAAACATTTTGTCTTTTGACAGTTCAATGTAAGGTCCACTATTTGCTAAAGGTGCTTGTTACATGGGTCCACTGGGTCAGGTAAGACCAAGTTATTCCTTGACAATTTTGCTGTCAGTCAAAAAGACAATGCTGTTGAAGAAACACTTTCAAGGCATTCACAGAGGGAGGGAAAAAAAATTGTCTCAGATTGCCATCAATAATAGCATTTTGGATAGAAGGCAAAGAGATGTGAATATTTCAGTAGCAAGGTAGGACTAATTCAGTCCACATTATTAAAGTCTTGGAAGGGTTCATGCTTAAGTTGCTGAGAGCTAAGGAGGCGAAACAAAAGGTCACATATCTCTTTTGTATTGACCTGGGACAGCTGGTTTGTATGCCCCCATTGCTGGGAAGGAGAAGACAGGGAGCTTGAGTTCAAGAAGAGTAGCAAGAGGTCAAGGAAGTAAAAATATAGCCATGCACTTAGCCAACGTTGTTAGAGACCAGAGACTCTGTATTGGGATTGACTGTTTCAGGTTGGTGGGTATTTAGCAAAAAAGAGGCCCACCAGACATGTGATGGCATGGCTTTAAATTTCAGTCAACATAACTCAAACATGTGTTTAACTACTTTCCCAAATGGGGTTTAAAACATAATTTTTGAAATAAATGAGGAATTTACTAAATGCGCTCACTCTTCTGAAAAATACACTGTATGTTTCAATATTTTATCTTGACAACAGAAATAACTGAGGGGTTTCAAGAAAAGATGGATCAACATCTGTATATGTTCACTTTGTGTATTACTAAGAATCAGTCAGATCAATGTTGCACTGCTGTACTAATGTCTGGAATTCACATTAAAGTGGTGTCAGGAAGCCTGAAGTTGGAACAGTATTGATGGTAAATGGATATAGGTCATTTGGACCAGAAGTCTCAAATTTGCCACACTAGTAAAACTAATGGAAATCAATAAGGGAGCAATTACAAAACTAAAACTAAAAAAAAAAAAAAAAAAAAGAAGAAAGAAAAAAAAAAGAAAGAAAAAAGATGTGCAAACTGAAGTATGGATACTAAAAGTAAGTTTCATTTTTCTTACCACCACTTCCAATAACTTGGATGGAATTTTTTAAGGTTTCACAGACAGGAAAGTATTTACAAGCGTCAGTTTTGATCTCAGTCTACAGCTGACTACAGTGGATGTCAGCCTTGTTTGAAAACAACCCACAGAATACGATTCCCATTTCGTCTCAGAATGAATCACTTTCATCCTCCTGCTCATTTAATTCTTCTGGAAATGCTTTCTGATCTGAACATTGCTTTTTGATAAAATGTGCTCGTAGAGGATGCAACAGCACAGAAGGCCTCGTAGAGGGACGCAGTGCCTATCTAGATGACATGATAGCTCTGTACTGATTTTAAAAAAGCAGGTACTGGGGAGGTGGTGTTCTGGTTAAATTTCACCCAAAACAGTTCAGGACTGCTCAGCAAAACATGGTGAAAGGGAACAACGGAACAGTAAATGGGGATTGTCAGAAGGGTGAATTCAACAGCTCACTTTTAATCTGAATAGCAATGATAACATAGATGAACTGTTGTGCACAGTAACGCATTAATATAAAGCAATTAGTGCAGTGTGAGAAGTTTCCTATGGCTGGACTGGTCTTCTTTGAGCTGCAAGACATGGGGCTGTCAGTGAGGGACAGAGCCAGAGGCTGCTCAAACAAAGCAACCAAGAGAGTGGAAGCTGAACCTGTGGCTAATGTGAAATTCATTATTTTTATGTGCATCTTCCTCTGACTTCTGTTCTCTGGCCTTATTGTATGATTTACATTAACTTATTGTGTGTATGTTACTACCAAAATGCCAAAAGATTTTGGTCAAAACAAAGACTGCTATATACTGTTTCTACAGCCCTAACAGTGTTGTCCTTGCTGAGTATAAGAATAAAAGCACCATGTGGTTGCCCTGGGACAAGGGAAGAGACAGGTATTTGAAAATTAGTAAATAATAACAATTTAACTGTGTGAAGGGGTGCTTACTTCCCATATTTCAACTATTCTTCTAGGTTTTAAGCGAGACATGAAAGAGGGATGTGACAGAATAGAAAGATCTTAAATGTTGTTAACATAAACACAAGCTGTATCGTACAAAACAAAGATCTACCATAATTGTCCAGGTTACTTGAGTAGCTGCACTGCTCCAATGAACAACAGAGGGCCTAAATGATTCATGGGAGGGCCAAAATAGATCAAGACTGAAGGGGTGTCTTAGTTTACGCATAGAAGTTATTTTCCATCGAGGACACACACACATCTGGTCAGCCTTTTGTAGCCATTTTAGTAAAAGATGTTTCATGAAGAGCGCATGCCGAAAGCCAAGTTTGTCCAGTTGTCTGAATGTATCAGCTGATTCAAAGACAAGTGGACAAACTCTTTGCTATGCAAAAGGCAAGATATCTCTGGTATTACTGAAGAAAGCATCTGCTAAACATTAACCAGGACTTTCAGAAATAGGCTGTATTTAACATCTCACAAGCTAATATGGATCGTATAGAGGCCAATATATCATCAAAGATTCTAAACCAAATAGATGTACACCTTACCTGAGAAGATTTTTTCTGATTTTATTATCACTTACAACAGAACAAATGATTCAAGAGCAGAGAAAAATGACTAATTCACACTTGTGTTATGCATACTGTCTTAACCTGCCACTGCATGCACTTCCTTGAGAATGATGCTATTGTTGATATTTAGAACTAATATTATTAAGTGTCTTGGCAAAGGCTTACACAATTTGCTTTTATTTCAGTCACTCAATAAAGGCTTGTAAAAAAGTTGCAAGAGGAAGTAATTAACCTATTCACATATTAAAACTGGAAGTGATAGCTTAATGTATTTTGACATTTTTCAGAAAGAAAAGTCTGGTGGAGTAGCAGAAAGCACCGAGCTGAACAGAGTACAAATCAGGGACGCGTCTCCCAGTCACAGCCTTTCTGAAGACCACAGCCATTATCATTAACAAATTTTGCTGACAGGTATTAAAAAAGAGGGCATTTTTAGTAGCAAGGTGTGCCTTCCACTTACTTGGTTCATCTCTCTTTTAAGAAGTAAGCAAGGTTGCTGATTATTTCCTAGAGGACATTGAGATTCAGGAAAGGGTGAGATACAGATGACCAAAAGCAGATATGAGCTAGCATTTTTCTGCAGGTAAATCCATGATACCCATGCTCAGCTGCCGACCTACCGCAGCCCTCTGGGTGACTGGAGAAATCACTTAGTATGGTATTCATCTTATCCAAATTTAGACTCCCGCAGTATAAACATCTACATAGGAGCAAGTTACCCAGTGCTCCCTTTGTAGTCAACAGAGAGAAATAGATACTTCTGAGGTGCAATTAATCTCATCCTAAAGAAGGCATCTTCCAGATGATTTATGCCTTAACAGTACCTGTTTTTCCCTGACTATAAAGGGAGTCTGAGGTGATTTTTGCCATATGGACGCCTCAGACATGGACAAATAATACATCTAGCAGAGCCATAAAGCCATTGATATTCCACACAGCCTGCAGTTAGTATAAATGTTTGGTCAATAATAACTCGAGCTGAACTCAGACGGGTGACCTAGAGGTGAATGGCTCTGTATTCCATTACTAAGCCTCTGAATCATCCAGTGTCTCTTTTCTTTTTAAGTAAAGTCTCTCCCTGGGTTTTAGATGTCACTTAATGGAATGTGGATATTAAATGTATGTAAATCCATAGCATTTTTTGAATAGAGCTGCATTCCACTATGTCCCATTATAAACACTATCCCATCCTCCTCTTTGGAGCTGTCAATCTGTCAGGCAGAGGAGCCTGTGGACTCCCATAACAAATCCTTGTACTTTCAAGGGGACTTCTGTTGCCAAAAAGAAAGTTCCCAATGAAAATAGTTCTTGTGTGGAGACTGTCAGAGGGACCCTCTTGAGACATGTTTTTTATATCCTGAGATGACAGGAATTCCTTTACCAAAGTAATGCAGCTTGTTATTTTCCCAGGATATTCTTTTCCATTTTATTCCTACTCCTGTCATCAGATCAATCATTCTGTTTCAGGGAAGTCGTTTCTACCATTTTCACTTTTGCTTCTCATTATTTTTCTGCACATTTTTTGTACAGTTTTCATTGGAATTTCCACTTCAGTTATAAAGTGTGTTCAATTGTTTGCAAAACAATTCTTGTTGCACTTTTGCCTTCAGCCTAGCAGTAAACTGTCAGGAGAGAATATCATTATTATTAATTTCTTTTTAAGGAGGTTAATGCAACTATATATTCACTCAAACTCCAAACACCGGGCACTATGTTACTTCACAGATGTCATTTAATGGAATGTGGATAATAAACTCTGGTAAATCCACACCACCTGGGTGCTTTGCACTTTAAACATCATCCCACTGTAATACACAGCCCCTGTTTGTGTGACATGAGCTAGATAATCATCACCAATGCCTGACAAACAGATACAGAATACCATCTTGCTAGGTGGCTGGTTCTGTGGTCCACTTCAGATGAAGTAGTTTGTCACATTCAAGAGACCTTATCTCAAGCACAGTTGTGTTTTTTTAAGGATGTGCATGACACACTGCCCTTTCTGAGGCCATTTCTACACTTCTGCAGAGAAGGTCATGTAGGCTAGACTGTGCCTAAAACATGAAGACCAGGTGTTTTGGAAAGATTACCCAAATAAATGCTTATGTATTTAGTCTTCTCTTCATACTGTGAATTCCTGTATACATCTTTAGCAGATTAAATGTTGTCAGTGAGAGCCATTCTTCAAATGCATCTAAACCCTATCTCCAAGGTCTTCAGTGATTATGTACATTACACAGAAACCAGCATCTCAAGGAGATGATTCCTGGAAACCTGAGATAAGAGTATAATGGAGAGAGGAAAAATGGTGCTCTCTGAAGTGCAGTGTGCCTAGAAAATTATTTCAGATTAGACAATTCTTTTCTACAAACCTCAAGTCATTTGAGAAGAACTGTCACTTTACGGCTAAAATGCATCTTTTAATCTTAACAAATACAGACTAATTCTTGGTTTCTCCCCACTTGTTTCCATGGGAGATACATTCAGGCCTACAGCAAGTCTGAAATTCATTCTCCATCTTTTCAATGCAGATATGACATTCATCCAATGCAAAGCTTGGAGACTGGAACAAGAGATTTTTTTACTTGCATTTGTATTTTAAGCATATTACCATTGCTGAGTGGATCAGCTACATATCCTGTTCAGTGAAGTTTAAGATCTTGACTTTGACCATAAGTCTCCAAATGCAGACCCTATCCATCAAACTTGTTTTTCTGCCCCTCTGACATAGATGCCTAAATCATTTTTTACATAGGCGGCCAATTTCAATCAAATTTGAGAGATAATTCATAACTATTAAATCCTTACACAGTCCACACAAATAGAGGTTCCAGTTAGAAGAGAGAGACTATCTTATTGCCTTTACAGGATGAAAGGCAGTAGAAAAAACACACCTTTTTAGACCTTTAAAGGTCTTTAGACCAGTAACTATATATAAACCCAGACTCTCTTGCTGGACCACAGTGGCGTAAGCTGGGATCCTGTTACCTTACCCATCCAGCTGAGGGAATTGCTGGAGTGAAACCCTCACTCAGACCTCACATTCAGGCTCCCTTTCTGGAGAAAGCTGTGGAGCAACTGGCTGGTCCATGCTCATGTCACCAGGATGTGGGAGTCAGAATGCCGCCATGCTGTGCAGCTCAGCCCAGAAACACAACAGCCTTTGCACATCCAGTAGGATGGCTGCTGTGTCTGACCGGAAACCATAGGAAATCAAGTTGTCTTGGTTCTCTGCTCACAGAACTACTTCTTCTTTTTCATATTATGGACATAGTTTCTGTACTTATATTCAAACATGTAAACACAGGCCAATTATTCAAACTATTTTGTTTGTCATACTAGCCACAAAAATGCAAGTGAAATGCATATCTAAATCTTTATGAGACATAAATGACATTTTTGAGAATGGATAATTGTTTGACATTGATCTCTGATACAAATGCAAGAATGAACCAATTCCTTTCTTCTGTCACACATGCCCAATTCATGACATGCCTGCTTATATGCTCTAATATAATTTATTTTATGAGCATGTACTATAAATCCTAAAGAATGATAGGTAATGTGGGCTAAATCCTCACTAACTTTAGGTGAGCTATGCTGGTTTACTTCAATGCAGGACATTTGAAAATACTAAACTTCCATTAACCTTTCAAGCCGGTGCTTCCTTCTGGAATTATTGTCATACTTCTATTTGACCTGGGTATAACCCATTTCCTATTTGCCTCTGAGCATTTCTGGAATGCTATAACATGACAGTTGACTATATTATCACCTTTAATTTTCCTCCATTTTGTTGTTCTCTTGATGCTGCTCAGAAGAACCACTAGAAATTATAGAGGTGAAGCTTTGCAATGAAACAGCTCAAACCCATTTTATCCTCTTTTCCCCTTCCATTCCTCCTCTAGCTTTGCTCCATGCCTTACTTCCTTCTAGATACCCATCCAGGAAAAGAAATCTTTTATAATAGAAGATCTGCTAATGTACTTTGAAAATATAGTAAAGTGAACGCTACTTAAGTTATCCTATCTATTATAACAGGCAGGGTGCCAGTTAAGTCTATAGAGAGCGAGAAAGCTGAATATAAAAATAAATCTTGGTCTTAGTTACATTTATTCTCTGTTACTCATGAGTGAGTGAAAGATAATGAGTTTCCAGAAAGAGCTAATAAGTCTAGGGTTTTTCATCTGAAAACCATGAGGGAAGAAAATAATATATATATATAGCATTCATAACTGAATCCAGAATTGATAGGAATGACTGTATAACTAAGCTAGATGCAAAGAAAGACTGCTCCAGAAAAACTTGAAAAAGGAAAACTGTGGGGAAACTAAATTTATCTATGCTTTTCAAAGGGTGTTGTGTATATGTCCTGCTTATCTGGCTTCTAAGACATGCACAGAATTCAAGCTCCTAGTGCTCTGCTAGATCTGATGCCATATCTTCATGCATATGTTGTGAAGTCTCCTTCCTTGGAGATATTAAAAAGCTGTCTTATCATGGTCCAGGCAACTGGCTGCAGGTGGCCCTGCTTGAGCAAGGAAGTTGGAACAGATGACCTCCACAGCTGCCTCAACCAATCTGTGATAAATATGTGGAAGCAATTTGTTTTGAGGCACACAATGTATATAGCAGAAAACAATCCAGAGAGCTGGGCATCAGGATAAGCACTGGTTTCAGCATTTGTGTCTATCACTACATGTAAAAGCTAAACCAGCCTTTTCTATAGGTATAAATGTGAACACACATGCATACACAGGGAAGAATTCAGATATATGTTTATAAATGTGTTGTGGTTTAAGCCCTACCATGCAGCCCACTCACTCACACCCCCCTCACACCGCCCCCCATCCCCCCTTCCTCCCTCACCTCCCGGAGGGATGGGGAGGAGAATCAAAAGAATACAACTCCCCCAGGTTGAGATAAGAACAGTCCAGTAACTAAGGTATAACACAAACCGCTGCTGCTGCCACCAATAATAGTAATGATAAAGGAAATAACAAGAGAAGAGAATACAACAGCTCACCACCGACCAATACCCAGCTCCACTCCAGAAGAATCTCCAGCCCTTCCAGGTAACTGCTCATTACATCCTGGGCATGACGTGCTGTGGTATGGAATACCTCTTTGGTGAGTTTGGGTCAGGTGTCCTGTCTCTGCTTCCTCCCGGCTTCCCCTCCTCCCTGGCAGAGCATGAGGCTCAGAAAGTCCTTGGTCAGTCTAAACATTCTAAGCAGTAGCTAAAAACATCGGTGTTATCAGTGCTGTTCCCAGACCAAAAGTCAAAAACACAGCACTGCACCAGCTACTAAAAAGGAGAAAAATGACTGCTGCTGCTGAACCCAGGACAAAATGCAACTGTTCACTTCTAGGAATCACTAAGGGAATTTTTGCATTTGGCTTTTATAAACAGTTAAGTTTAATTTTGCTATTCTCGATGGCTTGATTTTTTTCAGCTCCAGTAGAGATACTTACCTGAGTCAATGTAATTCAACATATATGTCAGCTATTACTGGGGAATATTTGCAGAAAACATTACAAGATTCTTCAATACAGTAAAATATCCCTGTTCTCCAAAAATCTGGTCTCTAGATTTCATGACACAAAAAAGAAGAAAAAGAAACAGAGAAAAATATAAAGTGGCCTTTGAACATTTTTTGTTTGTCTTGTTGGTTTTTTGTTTTGGGTTTTTTTACGTGAAAGCTCTGCAAACGTTATAGCTTCTTCTCACAGCAGATTCTATACTGATCTTGAATTGCCACATCAGGGAGCAGACATGTCTCCCACTCCTTTTCCTTGTTAGATACTTCCAGAAAGAGATCACAGCCTAGGAAAAGTATAACCTTCGTTCACTCTGGAGGCAACACTTCTGTTCAGGTTTTCAGTTTTGACCTTTGTTGTGGTTTAAGCTTAGTCGTAAATTAGACAGAGCATGTAGCCTGCTTGTTTTCCCCCCACAACCTGTCCTTC
>WYDI02015618.1:0-43251 GCA_009867235.2 Psittacus erithacus | reverse complement strand
ATCAGCGCTGTTCCCAGGCTGAAAGTCAAAACCACAGCACTGCACCAGCTACTAAGAAGGAGAAAAATGGCTGCTACAGCTGAGCCCAGCACTGTGCCCTAAACTCCTCTTTTTTTAGTATGCAAAGGTAATTGTAGAGGGAAGGACGCCTCACAAAAGATGTCCTTGTAGCGCTGTTCTGGCAGGGAACATGGCCTGGTGCAGCCATGGGCAAAACCCTGCCTTTTCAAAGAAGTGTCTGGATGTTTCTAGTTATCTGATCTCTCTTCAGAGGTTAAAGTGCTGGTCTCTGCAAAGATTATCCAAAGTTTGAATAGTGGCGGATCAATACGTCTGTTTGCCCAGAAAGTCCCTCCTTTTTCTATTTTTGGTACCCTACGTATTTGAGGACATAGGTCCTTTAAAGGGATTAATAAAGAGACACCACAACCACGTCCTCTGCAGTACTCCCACAGTTTACGCTTTCTGTTGATCCAGAGGACATGGGGAAGGCCTAGTGCCTTTTGTCCAGCCCATGTCTGACAGGGAACGTGTCCACTGTGTGCTCCCCGTGTGCGCTGTTCTGCAGGGAAAGCACAACTGATTATTTTTAGCCTTCTTTCCAACAGGGCGCTGGCAGGACCTCACCATTTGCCACTTTTCCAGTTCCCACCTCTGAACAAGGGCCCCTGTGTTGTTTCAGACCCATGGGGTAAATCTTAGCTATATCCTAAATGTGATCATCTCAAAAGAGTCCCTGTGTGAACCTGGGTGCTGGGTCTGGGGTGGGATGCTGGGGCTGGGGGCTGAGGGAAGCAGATGCCACCTCTCCCTCCAGTGAAGCCTGGAGAAGGCAGCAGTGGGAAGTTTTCACATCTCCTCTTCCCTTTTTGACCTTGCAGCTCAGACAAAGGGATTTGTATGAAGTTACACATGGCTTCACACGAGTCAAGTGGCTTGGGTAGGAAAAAACCGACAATGAACATTCCCAAGCCTTTAAACCTATCACACCCGCTCGCGACTGCACGAAGAGAGATTTAAGCAGTTTTTAATATTCCCCATGAGAAATGACCATTAAGCCTTAGCAAGAAATCAGCGAGCAGAAGTGGGGATGTGTTTGTCTGCAGATAGCAAAAATAGAATGACATTTTTGCAAACTGTTTTTCCAGTCTGCCAACAGTGATTTCTCTACAATGTATGATACAGGCAAGATACCTGCGGACTGCAGGGTTCTGCTGATTATGATCAGCCAGTCTAAATTTCTCTTAATAGCTGATGATGGACAATGCGTGATTTATGACCTAGCTAACCTTATTTTTAGATGTTGAGCTCTTTGGCTGCTTAATCATTTGTGTTGCTGAACACTGGTTCAGGGAGCAGGAACAAGATAAATTCAGTACCTGTTTAAAAGAATCAGCTTGCTGAGAAAAACTGCAACAGACACGTTCATTGGAGATCTAGCCCTACTTTCTATTAAGTGGCCTAAAAATATGGTAATAGCTTTCAATCTAAGTTTCTAGTGAGAATCCATAAGGGCCAATGGCAATGTTGTAGCCTGTGTTGCCTGAGTACCTCAGTTAGGGGGTATTGTGTGACTACTGCAAGCAAAATGTGGGCAGATTTTGGAATGGAAACCTTGAGCAAAATGGGAATACAAAGGTCTTTCTGCTTCCAGGGTGGCTGGCTGACTTCCCAAAAGGACCTCTCCTTTGGGGCAAGGTATGAATGGGCTTGAAGAAGTCAGATAATATATACCAGTAACAATGGGAAGAAAAAAATGCTCAGAATCGGTGTTGCCCAGCCCCATCCTCCCTCCTTTTCTTCATTCTCATGTTGATTTTCACAGTCAGATGCAGCCATGAAGCTGGTAAATGACTTCTAGCTATAAAGGTTGTCAGGCTGGCCTCATGGATATCAGTGGCAAAACTCACACTGATTTCAGAAGAACCAGAACTTCATCTGTAGTGTAAAAAGGAGATCACAGATCATTGTACTGCTTTTGCAAGGGTATCAGGTGAGTTCTGTCATTTTACCACTGCTTGACACAAAACTATTTTGGAGCTACTTAACTACTCCATTCAGTTCACAGGACGGCTGTGAGTCAGCTGAGATTATTTGCCCCCTAATTTGCTCTAATGATATGAGCATTTGGGCCTCATTTTCAAAGCAGGCCATATACAGACAGGAAAAGTAGGCCAAGAATACTGGTAAACAGTTCAGTCATTACTGAGGACTCAACAACTGAACTGCAGTTTCAAAACAACCTTTATTCAGCTTGAAGACTTAGTACAACTTTTAAAGCAACTTAAAAACAAGACACAGCTCCATCAACTCTATGAACGAAATTTCAAGGAGGCATGCTGTCACACTGTTGCCTTGAAAAGGCAATTTCCAACCCACTTTACCCTCCACCTCCTCAAAGACCATTTAAAAACAAAGTAATCTTAATGTTTTAGAGACATTTAACAGAACAGAGCTTTATTTTTAAAAACAAGAATAACAAAAAAAAAAAAAAAAAAAGTAGCAGCATCTTGGGCAGCTAACGCAATCTCATTAGGACAAGTACAATGCGATGTTACCAACTCCCACAGCCCACCTAGTCTTCAACTGCAGTAAATCCAACATGATTCTGTATCAAATGTTGCATTTTGGAACCTTGTCCCACGGGAGGCATTGTGGTTTCAGCTGCCCATTTCTAAAGTGACCCTGAAGAGAAATAGTATCAGGATTCACTTTCCCAACTTAATACCATGCATAGCAAAAGCACTGTGTGAAAATCGGCAGAAGTTTTGCCCATTAGAAGCATCAGAATGTTCTCCCAAGCATTATTATTTCATTGCCAATTACAAGACAAAGCCATTTCTTCACTACAGAACAGTTGACACCAAATAGAAAATTTAAGATTTGGTTTTACAGATTGCTTGACAAGATTTCTCAGATAACTGAACCATACAGACAAGCTTCTTTTTTTTTTCTTTTTTTTTTTTTTTTTAAAAGAAAATATCCAACAACACAGAAACTCAGTTTTCTAACTGCATTTGGAAACATGCTGCACTCACAAAGGTCTAGTGTGCATGTGCGTGTGTCTTTAAACAAAGTCAATTATATCACTTACTGAATTCAGCAAAATGATCACGTTTGGTGAAAATGCACCTATATTGGTATCTAGTCATATATAAACACAGCAAGTGTGCACACATATGCACAGATACATATCCCCAAACCTGCCAATTCAAATTTAAACTTAGGGAAATCAGAAACTCCTAATTTTGTTTATGGGTTTTGGCTCTCTGTGTTACGTCTCGTATGTTTCAAAGGCCTTGTGAAAGTGATGCTGCAGTGCAGCGTAACTTAGGGATTTAAAATAAAAGTACTCAAACCAAAAATACGTAACAAACAAATCCCACCCTTGAATTATATTGGATGGAAAAAAATATATGTCATTAGAAATACAGAAAAACAATGTGTTTCTTCAGTTGTACCCACAGGAGTTTTTTCTATATATATATTAGTCTGAGACCAAATCAAAACTGGAGTGAACAATATGGTACATTAAGGACAAACAACTCTGCAGTGAACAGGGCCTTTGACAGGACTTAGCACTGTGTATTAAGCAGTAAGGGAAATGCAGATGCAACGCAATATGTAAGTACCAAAGAAAACCCACTCAAACCAATCTGAGGGCGTAAGTGATCCTTGCAAATTGCACAGACCCTGTGTAGGCAGGATATCCCCATAAGAGTCTTAAGCACTCATCCCCACAACATAGTGCTTATTTCTCATAGCTGCTTGTGCAAGAAAAGCAAGTGCCAAATTTGTACACACACTATTTTTTTCTCTGCTACAACCACAGATGAAGAGCACAACAGGAACAAGTTATATTCCATACTGGGCTGGGCATGCTAAGGATAAGGCCCACTGACATAGCAGAGGATTTCTTACTATGAGGAAAATTAGATCCAAATGCCTTAACTACGATAAAATTTCTTGACAAATGCTACGTGAAACATCAATTCAGATTACATATATTTTGCTTATAGAGAAAAAAAATACAATTTTACTCTTAAAATATTTAACATTCAAAAATTAATATATGTCAAAAGAGTATCTTGGATTGCTACAAGTGTTAAACTGTTGTATATCGAACTAATTTATAACTTCAAGCCCAGTAGTATAACTGGCATGATAGAGTAATTGATGGTGCTTTTTATCGTAAAAGCCAGTTATTAGTAGATCAAATTTACATGATTCTACAGGCCTGAAAAGTGTGGAATGAGTAAAGGAAGGGATGAAGACTAAAATTCTATTGAGAAAAAATATTCAGAATAATTTTGAAGTTGTGACTATCCTGAAACACTAATGTTGGTCAAATCTTATTTTCTTACCAGAATTTGTATCAGGAATCACGTCTATAGGAAAGCAAAGACAACCTTCACCCCCCAAAAAAAGAAAAAAAAAAGCACAAAATCAAAATAAAATCAAAAGCTTTACAGCTTCAGAAAAGAAGGAATAATGTAAAGAATCAAAAATAATACGAAAACTACCAGAGACTGGCAAATTTCCTCTTATTACTTCCAATAGCTTAATAAGTATTTGATACTTTGAACTAAAACACATGTATCTCTAAACCACAGCTATTATGAGAGAACACCATGGGTCTTACCCTTAATTGTGTGTACAACTCTCTTTAATAGTAATGGGTCTTGCCTTTGCATCTTGGGGAAGAATAAATTCGTATGTTCACTTAGTTAGAACATTTCCAAGATTTCTCTGAACTTCATTACTTTATCAGTTTGCAATGTGTGAATTTTCTCAGTGGTCAGGACAGTAAGTAACCACTGCAAACCACCCACAGTGAATTACCCCAGAATTCTTAGTAAGTCTGCATTAGTGGAATTCATGTATTCATTTCCTTTAACTCAAGCATGATTCTGTAAGTCTCTGGTGCCTGAAATTATAAAAATGTTCACTCTGATACGGTATCAGTCTACAAATTTATGGAAGTAAATCCAAAATGTTAAACGTGATAACCCAATGATTTAAAAAATGTTTTCCAGTCTTAATTAGCTCCATGTTGTATCCAAACATTATCAGTAAAGGTGGGAGTCTCTTTTTCACAATACTAATACAAAAAAACAAACCTAGGCAACAGGTTAGAGAAAGTTCCTTCATATGAAATGAAAATACCATTACATGCTGACAAAAATTCTGCCACAGTAGGTCAAGAAGTCTTTTATTTACTGTGAAAAATGGAATAATTCTAAGATCCAAACTATCTTCTCCAATAGCTAAATATCCCCTGGTTTTCTGCAATTGCTATCAGAGAAGGATACACAATTTTTCATCTTCCAAATACAAAGACAATCATGACAGAAGTTCAAAATGCTTTAAGAAGCAAACAGTGTGGTACCGTATTCTAAAGATATCTCTGAAACAATATTGTTGGACTCAGTGATGTTTCATAATGTTCATATATTTTTTTATTGAATAAAGCAGCTTTGAAGCTTATCAGGCACTGCCCAACAAAATATTTAGTCAAAAAAAAAATGCTAACTCTTAAAACTTTGAGCTAGTAGCTCATTATTCTATACAAAGAAAACTGTAGAATATTTCATAGTTTTAATTCTGAAGCCAACTGTTGATGGCTTTCTGTACATTAAAAAAAAAAAAAAACAAACAAAAAACAAACACAAAAAAAACCAAATCAAACAAACAAAACAAAACCAACAAAAACCCAAAAAAACCTGCAAACAACAAAATGAGTAACAAAAAATAATCATCAGGAAATATATTCTCAGCAAAAGAACAAAAGGAAAAAGAAGACAGGGAAGCAAGAAAGAAAACCAAGTGTAACCTGTAGATATGCCTCAGAAAAGACTACAGCCTAAAGAAAATTCAATATTGCATAGCATGATCTAAGAATTTAGCTTTCAGCAAACAGAAAAAGGAAAAGAGATGCAGTTTGGTATTGATAGTTTCCATCCATGAGAGTTAGTCATCCAATGCTATGTACATAATTATATATTGTATGCCACTGAAAGTCCCGTTTTCTTCAGTTTTATATTCTTAAAACTGGATTTCAAATGTCTAAACAAAACACTTCCTGGCACTTTGCTATTACAATTGCTCAGAACAACATACTGTAACTGAAGTCCTTTTAAAGTGTCCTCTAGAAATGAAAGTGCCATTCTGCTACATATCATTCACCAGAAACCAAAAAATCCACAATGCTGTGTGTCTGGATCCACTGAGTGCAGCAACACCAAATCCAAGCCAGGTTGTGACCATGAAAATTCCACTAATCAAATGACAAAGACCTCTTATACCTTGTGTCTGGAGAATCCGATGTTCTAGCTGGTAAAGCTTCAGAAGTGGTCGTAAACAAGCACCAAGCTTAAAGGCCTCTATGTCCCTGCAGGGAGATCAGGTTTGGATTTCTCTCTCTTGTGTTTTTCTTTTCTTAATTAAAAAAAAGCACTTCAGATTAGAAACATACATTCACAGCTTAGTACTGTGATTTCTCCCACTGCAGTTGTGAAAGAAAGCTCTTGTCCCATCTGAAGACAGACAGCTTTGATACTGCAGCTCAAATTCTTGAGTAAGGCTGAAAGGAGCCTTTTCTCTCCAGAGGCCTGAATGTTGTCACATCTTTTCTACAGAAAAACCCCAAACAACCCAGAGTATTAAGATCTTCATCGCCTCTGCTGTGCATATACTGGGTAGGCTAGTGTGACATTGAGAGAGTCATTGTGCTGCACAAGTGATGTGTGTTGATAATGTAGCACCAGTTCTTTGAGTGAGCTGTACAAGTTATACGGCTCGGCAAATCCATATCCAGTAGGTGTTTTGTTTATCACACAGTGCTTTACTTCTCCATCCACCCTAAAGAGGGGAAAAAAAAAAATAAAATGATTTTTGGTTTGTTGGTAAAGTTGAAGTAGAAAACAAGGTACTGGCAATAAATTTTAAGATGCTAGTCACTACATAGAATTCCTGTATTCTGTGGTAGGATAATGGTAAATGCCTAGGTTTAACCCAAATTCCCAGATGTTGTGTTAGCTTAGAGAGGGAGGAGACAGGCAGGACTTAGCAGCTGCACAGAAAGGAGTGCATCCATGCTTTGGTTTCCCTTCTTTTGCATGAGGCTCATCAGTGGGAGTTGCACAGGTTTGAGCTGTGAAAGAAATGGAGCAGCAATAAGGATGGCCTCAGGACTAGTTAGTCTGCTGCTAAACCCAAAGGTCTAGCGGGATCCAAGCATATTCAAATTATCTATGTATCCCCAGCTCACGGTAGGTGCCTCAAATGCTGGTTACACCATTCACAAATTAGGGTACGTACACAACAGAGCAGGCATAGCAGCCTTGTTTGCTGCTCTCTCGAACAAGGAATGTTCCATCTCGCTTTCCCCGCAGCAGATTTTCAGCTTGGCTTCTATTGATATTTCCCACATTCCATGTTCTCTCATCATGATGGGGCAAGTCCTCATCATCTTCTACCATAGAGTACTGGCTGTTGAAATAGAACAAAAAGTGTTTGTGAAAGACACATCAGAGCAAAATCCATGAATTAAGTAGTCTCCATTTCATTTTACTTTAAAAAAAGGAAAAAAAAGTCAGTGGTTACTAGAATGCCTTCCTGGTAAAAGTAGGGATGTAAACCACGTAAACCACTTTTCAAAGCACTGCATAAAATAAAATATGAATTCTGGCTCTTGCTTCTTTTAAAAACACTCATATAAAACTGAAGAAGTATATAAAAGGATGCTGTGTTACATTTCAGAATCTGCTGCAAGTTTGTCAGTACTTCTACTATGGCTAACTGTTTTGGTAAATAGCAATCCCCTCTGAGTCAGCTTTCTTTCCAAAGATCAGAGCATTTGGTCAGCAGTGAAAAATCATGCAATGTATCAACAACAGCTGCTGCTTGGGAAAGCTATGAGCGGTTGCACAGATAGACAGATTAATTATTTATACAGGAGGTGGCTTTGTGGAAAGGGTGGAAGACTACAGTGCTCCCTCTCAACTTACTACTAGATTATGACACAGCATATAATATAGGGCCTTCGCGACCAAAACAGCCACCAGCTATAAAGCTGATTCAGAGTTAAAGAACCCTCTGAGCTAAAGCCCGCCATGAAAGAGGATGTCTCTGGTTCAGCTATGTGGACAACTACCTTGATATTCTGCAGACCCAGAGCTCCCCACTCCCCCAGCAGCCTGCACTGGCATGCCCTGCCTCTCCTGCTCAGCTTGCAATCATTCTGTGCTTGGCTAATGTATTATTATAGGTTTTTAATCAGTTTTCTTTGGTCTAAGAAAACATGACTTCTCACCCATCTTCAGTTCTGTCTTTCTGAAGATTCTCAAAGTCGTCTACACAAAATCTCCCACAAGAAGAATGAACTTCTGTTTCAGATGACAAGAAGATCTCTAGAGAGACCTATATGCTCTCTAGGTCTCTTATCTCACTGTATACTCTTTTAGCACGCATGACATTCAAATGCATTCAGCAGTGGCTCTATTTGCAAGCAGAGCATAAAGAAAGAAGTTCCTGTTTTACCTGCTGCTCAAAGTAAAATATTGATATTTTACTGCATCACAACTTTAGGAAAAAAGCCATATTTTGAAAGTTTCATTTTCCATCAGGAACCTGAGCACTTACCAGACTCACCAGCAAGGAGAGTCACAGAGAGGAAAGGAAGGTTTTCTTTAAACAGTTACACTTACTGTTTTAATGCTACACTAAAACCATGGCCTGGCATTGTTCTTTGTCTACTGTTTAAAGTGATAGAAGTACCACTGGAAACAGCTGCCGACATATACTCCATCAAATCTGAGTAAACAATATGGCTTTAAAACATGTATGCCATTTTTATCCCCTGCTTCTACCAGTACAGCCAAAACAGAGATGCACAATTTCCAGGGTAACAGTAGGAGACTCAATAACCCACGACAAAATAAAACAGATATGGACAAGGCTAGAATGTAAATCCACTAAAGAGTCATTGTCAGTCTGCTGCTTTTGCCATGTGTTCAGCCAGGCATTGTGAAAGGCATGCACAAGAAACTATATAGGCAGAAAATGTTGATACGAATATTACTCAGACAACTTTGTTTTTCTAATTTTTCTACTTGTTCATTCTTCACTGTTACTATACTTCTGATATTATTTTGTGGGCTGCTTTTGTTTAAGTTTGGTCTACATTCACACCTCCCAAATGCTTTTTTTTCAGGAATGAAGTGAAACATACTCATTAGCCAAGCTCCTGTCAGAACCTATAGTAAACTTAATTGCTTGAAATGTCAGAATATTATCCTGCCATTTCCTAGAAAAATTAATTAGACCACAAAACCAGAGTAAGACCACTCTTCAGCTTATACAGTTTTATCACATCCCATAGCAATGCGATACACTAAATGTGGGTACCTCTATACTAGATAGCACCATGGTACCAATGCTTGAAGGCAGGAAAAAACCTTCAAGCTTACCCATGCCTCAGAGACCTTCTGAACGATTTATTCATCCATATGGCATCTCTATAAGATACTAACACCTTATGACCTTCATTTTTCTGGTAAGAATAAAGACACAGGTTACATTGCAGTGCTTTGCTATAGTAACTCGATTATGTACTTCCCTGAATAATGAAGAATACGGTGCGAGACAGAATCCTTTCTAATACTTGCATTATATAGGCCTGCTATGTTTTAACAGTATGCACTGTTACAGGAGACTTAGGCTTAAGATTTCCTCTGTGTGGTTCAGGAATTAAATATGCTTAATCTCACTTTAACATAAGATGATTTGGAATACCAGAAATACTTAAATCTTTTAATACTCACTCTTCTGTATTTTCATTTCCAAGCCATTCATTCAACTTCTTTTGACGAACACCTTTTTGAGTCAGCCACCTGGACAGTAATTGCAAATAAAATTATTTTTTTTGTCACAGAAGTTGGATACCAATTAAAAAAAACACTTAAAAAACCTCTGTTAATTTGTAATGAGACTCACATCAAGTACTGATCTCTTGTCTTCCTCAGCTGTATGAGGTCTGGCTTAATGCTGTTCATACGCTTGTCTATCTCTCTATATTCAGCTGCTTGCTTCTTCAAATCCTCTTCTAATCTACGTCTGCTGTCCACGATTTCACTGATTCGAGACTTCAGTTTTTCATAGTTGTGCATGATTCTGAATGGAATAACGTGATAGGTTACACTCTGGTATCTTATTCACAACTTTATAATCTGCTATTCAATGGTGTAGACACTTAAGAAAACATTATTTCTCTAGATGTAGCTATACATTTTGCAAAAGAAACTTCTATTGCTTCAAATGGGATAGATGTGAAACAAGCAACTGATGAAAAACTTCAAACTTGCCATCATGCAGATCTATACTTGGCACTGTTTCTTTCTTCAAAAACATACAAGTTGAAATACAAATATAAATACTGACCTTTGTATTTCTTTTTCATTTCCTTCCCGTTTAAATTTTTCAATGTATTCCTTACTGTATCTTTCTTGTGTCTGGCATTGCTCTTCAAATATTTTTATTGTTTCATTAAATGCTTCAATAGCTGTTCTTTTCATTTGAATTTCCTGAAAATAAAATATATTTTATTACAGTTGCTATCAGACAGAGGGGATGATTTATTGGTTGCATCACAGAGACACTTCAGTATATTGTAAAAGAAGACTTCAGTATCCCTTTACCAGAATGCATTCTGTCTGCAGAGCCTTGTAACACAGAAAGAACAGACCTGTGCAAAAGACTACCATGATAGGGTTTTCGAAGAAAGAAAAACTGCTAGACAAAGACCTACCTACAATATTTTTTTCCATATAACTATATTTAATTTGTGATGAGCAGAGCCTTATGACAAGGCACTTTGCCCTTTGCACCAACTAATGTCTTCAGAGGCACATCTGGGTTTCTGAAATAAAAGAGTAAGGTACTTGCCTGGACAGGTCTCAAGATGTCATTTAGTCCATCCTCCTGCCCCTACATAGCTAGTCAATAGTCAAGTCTTTTGAATAATTTTAAAATGTTCAAGTTGCCTGCATTTCTTCACTTTTCTTCAATTATTTTCTAGCCATATTTCCTGCACATTTTAAGAAGCAGTCTTGATTCTGGGTCTGTAAAACTACATTAATTCACTGGAACTTCAAGACTTGGCTAATAATTGATTTAAACTGAAAGAAGGACAGAGGCAGCTTTTCTTTCCTTCACTGTATCTGCCCGTCATCTCCACTCTGCGCAGGTGAAACCATACCCTTCAAAAACCAGTAATAAAATGCAATGCTTCCCTGCAAATGTGCATTGAAAACTGCAACTGAGAACTTGATGAAGTCAGTAGTCAGAAGTGCTCATATATTAGGACAGTTCTGCGTCTGTTTTGAATGCACGTGTTGGAGTTGGGCACAGCATGGGTTATGTTACAGGTGGTGACTTTTCAGACACCAGTAAGCAATTCTACTTACTGAGCAAGCACATTAGGTATGTTTCCTCTTTTAGGTAATCGTAGTGGTGGCAGAAGGGAGGAGGATGAGGATGGAGGAAGATAGCGGCATGAATTTACAATAATATTCTAAATATACAGAAGTCTTCCACTCTCCCTTCGGTTTCAAATCCAGCTCACCTGTGATGTTCTTGTGTAGTCTTCATAAAGTCTGTCATATTCTCGGCTTTTTTCTTGGAATTGGGTATTATACTCATGTAATTTCTTTCCCACTGCTTCAATGCTATCCTCTTTTACAACTTGATCCTGGAATGGTGAGCAGAGGGAAAGACATTCCATAAAGAAATAATTATACTGCACACCTTTTCAGGATAGAACTGCTAAAAAATGCCTAGATAGTTACATGGAAATGTGACTCCCCTTTCATAAGTATGGAGATACACCATACTGCATGCATAATATACAAATGAGAAATAAATGACAAAAAGCAACTTTGCATTGCAAGTGTTCAGCTTTATACTGAAAATTATATATTTCATCATAACGAGTGGAATATTTATTAACATAAGTTTATTTCTTAATAATGTATCGGTAGTATTTAAAGTTTCAATTATTTCTATGTAAACTGTAAGCTGGTTTTAAACAAAAACATCAATTTTTATACCCACTTCATTTTTTCAAGTTCTAACAGAGCTGAAGTTCTTCATGGTAAATGACTCTCCAGTCTGCAGTAATTTCTATGTATTTAAGTGAAACACAAAGATAACAGATGAAATTACCTGCTGGTACTTAGATACTGGATACAGTAATTTCACATCCAGTTTAGGATTGTACTGGGCTAGAGATTCATTCCGGTAGTGGTTTATTAGCTCAACCACAGAGTTGAAAGTTAATGGGTCAGAAAAGCCGTATTTTCCATCTCGATGAAAGATTTTGATTAATTTGTTATTTCCTCCTTTCCTGCAAATACAGTTTGTTGAAAAGTTAGGCATAATTCAAGTACTACTTCCTAAAGAACACTGTATTTTAAATGCAGTATTGCATTTACTGTCAGGTATTACTGACCTACTGTAACTAATCTTACCTTAGCGTAAGTGTGTAGTCCCCATGCATTTTGGTTGAAGCATCTCGTACCAAAAAGGTACCATCAGCAGTGTCTCGGAGCTTCTCGTTTACTTCTTCTCTAAAATGAAAGCAAAAGTAACCAATCATTTCAGCTACTTCTCACTCATTTATCCTCTTGCTGAGCTTTAAAATCTTCTGGTTTTGAATTTGTGGGTTTTAGAAATCTTCTTGATCTCCATATTAATAAATACAGTTACTCAATAGCTTATTTAACATTGCAGGAGAACAACTGCGATACAAAAATGGTATATTCTATGTCCTCTCACTGCTGGACAAAATTATATTCACGCAAAGGTCTTTCTGCTTGTTCATACAAGCCTGCACAATTGGAGCAGCCAGTGCTGGTCTAGCATACCTATATATAGTACAGTTAAAAATGTTGCTAATATATGGCACTTGTTAGTTTGGCTTGTTAACTGCTGCTCCTACAGTTGAGGTTCTGAATGAAAGACAAGAAGAAAATACTTACTTTGTGCTGTCCTGTCATGCTAGCATTACATATACTGTATCTTAAAGTAACAGAACAATCATTTCACATACTACATTCTATGTGACTGCCAGCAACTTTTTAGTCATGTTTGGATTAAAACCAACTGTAATACATTTGTTTTGGAAAATATCTAAAATTGGCTCTTAGGACTGTAATTTTTTGATACTGAAGCATAATGTATATACACAAAATAGCATAGCAAGAACATATGAAATATATGTCTCAAGCTTATTTACCTTGAGATATCTCCCCAGTACCATTCAGCATCTTGCAATGCCATGTTGTTATTCATGCTGTTGTTAGTTACACTATTAGGTTTTGGTGGCTTAGGAGGAAGTGCTGCAAATGAAAGGGAAAAAAAAGAAAAAGTTGATTATAACTCACTGAAAACTGGACTATATATTACTTGAATTTACACATTATTAAATGAATGAGAGAAAAAAAAAAGGAAAAAAGGTCACAAAATAGTGTTTTCTGCTACTAACTATCTTTAAAAGATGTTAGAGGAATTATGACATTTTACTGAAAACAATACAAGTCCATAATAAAGATGTACTGTTTCAAAGTACGCTCCTTTTGTAGTAATGTATTTTAAGCAAAATATAACACCATACCTTCTCCCCCTGTGAAGAAAGCATTTGAGAAAAAAAAATAATCTGAAGTTTGCTTCTACCTTCTTTCACTATGGTCAGGTGAATATAAATAATAAAGCACGTAAAACTGCTTTTTTTTCTTCCTCTTACGTAATGATCTTAGAGGAATGTTGCTGATTCCTCAACCTAGAACCTGAATAATAAAAGATGCAAACCCACAGCAATAACGTATATTGAAAGAAGAATTGGGGGTTTGTCATCCTCAGCACTCTGCGTGATGATTTGCCAAAACCAGCACTTCAAGAAACCCATCTGTGACCCAAATATCCCTTGTGTTAATCTTAGTATTCTACAGACTAAATTGTGTTCCAAATGCTAGGACTGATTAAAAACCACATCCCCCTCTTCTCAATGTCAAAGCTGCATATGTATACCAGTGAGTGCCAGAGAAGATACTGCAGCACTCCTGACTTAGTAGCAAGGGGAAATACATTGGAATCAGGATTAAAAATCAACCCAGCTCTTTTAGTTTTCCAGTAAGTACATCATTCCTTACAGACATTCCTTTCCTGTATATTATGACCAGCTACCAAAGATGATGATTTTAAAGTTACAATGTACGTCAATACAGCACAGTATTTTATATGATATAAAAAAAAAAAATCTAAAATTGGGTCTTTAATTAATATTGCTAGATTTTAAAGTTGAGGTTTTTCCCTCAAACAAAACAACAATTTGCAATCACTGTTTCAGGAAATAACACGTTACCACAGCATCTCCTTTTAATGACAGTGTGATTAATAGAACCGAGACAGCAAACAAAATAACAGAAATACAAAATTTTTAGGATATAACAGCAGAACTAGAACTACATCTGACAGAATAAAATCAAAAGAGAAACAGGTAAATTCACTAAAAATTACGTAAGCAGACAGGTATTTCTACAGGTTAAGATTCTAAGTACATGCACTAAACCAAAATTTAATTTTAATTTATAAAAAAAAAAAAAAAAAAGAAAAAACTATTTGTATTAATGACAAAGTAAAGAAATCCTATATATTCACTAAAAATTTTTCAGCAGCTACTATAAAGACCAAAATTAATTAAGTCTTCCATAATAAGGCAATTTTACCTGGTGGATCCATTTCTATGTAAAACATCAAGTCTGTGCCACAATTTATATCTGTCTTAGGGTATTCTATATCCAGTTCTTCCATATTCCAGACAGTATTGTACATTTGTGTAAGTTTCACTGAGTGAGCTCAGATTCAAGAAAAGAGTCAGGCTCTCTTTGTAATGGTGTCTTGGAATTCATTTTAAAACCTATGAGGGGCTGCACTGTAACCTATTACATCATAATCTTCAGCCAATCATGTCAAAATAATGTCACCAGACCACTCCTGTTTCCTCATTTTGTTCTACATTAATCTTAAGACAATTTCAGTTTCAGAAAGAATGTACATTTAGCAGAACTGCAATATAAACCTGGTATTAAAAAGAAAAGGAGCAACTGGGCTCTCTTCGCCCCTGTTCCCGTCTCATTTTCCTGACTTTACAGCATGGTACAGTCCAGTCCTGGCAGGATGACAAAAGGCTGATATGCTGCAGCACGTAGCTGTTACACACAGGCGCACACAACACATGCACACTCACACACAGCTTCCTTTAGAAGTAGGTCGGTCACATCTCAGCTGCACTCTCCTGCTTGGATGCCTGAAGTTTACCATTCAAAAAGCTTTAAAAGGCTCTGGACTTCTTGTAAATATTAAAGATGCAGAAGGGAAAGAGCATGACTCTGTGTGTATGTGTATTACACATTCAGTTTACACGTACATACAGAGGCATATGTATCACCACATAATGAAACATGGATTATGTTTTTAAATTGTGCAGATTTCTATTATTTCAATGGACATTCAGATCTGACATACTTGATATTATTATATAAAACATGCTAAGTGCAGAGATATCCCCCCCCATATCATTTTGTAATAAAATACAATTGAATTGATCTAGACTAACTCCTTTTTTAATCTAAACCCCAAATATTGTAATCTTACATTCAGTAAACTTGCATAAATCGTGGAAGAAAGTCAAAACTATGCAAGATCTTGAGACGTGATTTTGCTGAAGATAAAAAGCCAGTCTGTCAGGATACAAGATTTAGTCTGCCTTTTCACACTGCTTCTCTACCCTGCTGTCATTGAGATATTTATCAAGTGAATTGTTTTTAAAGCCAAGAGTCCCTTGTCAGTGTCTCATTCCTCACTTGACTTTATGTCACCAGTGTCCTCCTACCATTTAGAAATATTCCTTCTTAACTCCCCCCATCACAGACTATAACTCTCTCAGACCTCTTGGAAGAAACACGCACAGAATAGACTACTAATTCCACAGCAGCATGCTATGTAAAACAATGTGAATGCTTCATACTTGCTATAATCTATGGGGGAAGAAAACCAGATACCAAAAATAACCACAACAAAGAGTAGCTGCAGCAACTATCTATGCCTACATCATAAGAAAGCCTGGTGCAGCTGAAATATGCTCTATCTCACAAATACTCATTAAAAAAAAATTAACACAATTCATATCCTTCCCAAATATTTCATACATATCTACAACCCTCTGTGCTGCTCAGCAGCTTACCCCTTTTAGACAAGCATCAACATACAAGAGCATGTCTGGAGTACCAACAGCTACAAAAAAAATGCATGCTAGTTTGCTTTATACATTAACAACCTTAAATTCATTCTTAAGTACACTCCCCTGCCTGTTTAGGTAGACATGCTCTAAAGATTCCTTTCATTTCCAAAATGAAATAGGATACTTAAAATCACCCCAGACACAAGTCCAAACACTGAACTTGGAGGTTTAGCCCACCTGCTACCCAAACAGTTGAGTTACCAAGGTAATTATTTAAATCAAGTTATAAAGATTTCCTATAAAGACTACACTGCTGCATTTAGATCTCATGTGGGATCAGCAGGATATTTTATCCCTTTGAATAAAGGCTTTCAGGAACAGTTACTTCTCCAGGGTTTCACTGGCGGCCAAATTTTGGACTGCCCACACTTGTATAATCAGATTAGTGCTCAGCTCAGACTAACCTAGCTTCAGGCAAGAAAAGACAGGAGGCAGAAAGGCAATTCCCCATTCTCTAGATAACCTGGAGAGGTATTGAGATACTTCACTTTCATTGACATGTCTTAAGACCATGAAAGCTCTACCTAGTAATCACTTATAGTACAGCACTTCCACGAGGTGATGAAGAAAACACACAAAGAAATTCAAAATCACTTACTTTGTAAATTGTGCATCACAACACTCGCCCTTGTAATACAGCCTGAAAATATAATCCAGTAACTTGAAAAATGATTTGGTTTCCTCTTACAAAAATCTTGCTTAAAAAATACCCCCAAAACCTCCTTTTACTAGGAAGCTTCCCTGAAGTAATGAAGGAAAAAATATTCTGGGAAAAGGCTGCTCTGCCAGTGTTCCACAAAAATCCCTAAAAGAGCTGTAACATGCAGTGAGAAAATCCAAGCCTTCTCTCTCAACTGCTCAGAGCTCTGTGCTGTGCAGGAGGTATCCACTTACTGTGGTTCATCATTAAAAAGTGAACCTGACTTTAGTACTGTGGAAAGAAAAAAAAAAAAAAAGAAACCACCACCCTCAGTAGCTCGCACGTCTCTCGCTGATAAAGATCTCAGTTTCATGATTAACTCGGGCAGGTTCAAATATTTGCTGAGCCAGGGATTTCAGGTGGGGGAGGGGGGGCCAGATTCAAAGTAAAAGTTGTCATCAGCTAACAAGTGGCCAATGCATAGCTAACTTTCTCGTTTTAGCTAAGTAAATGAGAAGACCATTGTAAGAGGCCTTAAAATAATCTGTCACTGGCTGCTGAGTGCAGCCTTAAAGTTGATAAAATTGCCGTGAACAGCCAAATGCAGGAAGTGGCTTACTAATACTGCTGGAAAAAAAGCAAAATAAAAATCTTTCTTGAAAAGAGCTACATCTCTCAGAACATCCCCGTGCAAGCAGAATAGCATGCTTGCAAGCACAGCATCACTTCTTACACACTCATGCTGGATCACAAATACAGGTGCTGCCTGAAGACCCCCGGTGTGACGCTGTGAGGCGTTTTATACATTCCCTATAAACTGAAAATAGTAAAAAAAAACCACCTGTCTGTATCCTTGGTGTTTTGCAGTACATCAGGGTTGTTCATTTCTTAGGCAGGCAGGCATGAAAAGGGACTGCCTAGAGAGGGAGCAGTCTGGTAATTTTTTTTCCTTGCCTTAGTGTTTGGTGAATATCACACTGGCTAAAGAACAGAGCAGCAACTGAGGAGCCCACTTCCCTTTGCCTACAGAGGTCAACATCTCTGCCAACTACACTTTTACAAGGAAATAAATTCAAAGTGAAAAGAGAAGCAGACCACAAGATTTAATTCAAAGAAGAGAAGAGCATTAATATTTTCCTCCCTCTTGTTGGAAACTGTGAGAACTTCCAGTAGCTGCATCCCTTGAGATTTGCTTATGCTCCTTAAGGCAGTCAAATGCTGTTGTAAAGTGTTCACTTCCTGAATACTTCACCTACCAAAATCCTCCTATGATACAAAATACCACTTATACCTAATAATGAAACTCAAATATCTGCAGTACATTTTTGACGTTTTACAGTTGATTGATTAGCTTCACCCATAATAATCCCCTGCTTTTCTCATTTTAGCCATTGCCTGCTTGAACAATTGTCAGTTCTGTATATAATTTAATGCAGTACAACCATAAATGTACAGCCTACTTCAAATGGAGATAGTAACCTGTGTTTTTGCACTAATCCAACTTCTGACAGTAACCGCTATGCCTTCTGTTTACTGTTAAAATCACAGAAGGGGTTGATAACACTTCTTGGTTTATAGGGAGACAATACACAATAGGCATACTTTCAAAGGAGAAAAGACAATCCAAACCTGGTTCACTGAATTGTTTATAATTTTAAAAAGGTACCAACACAGAGACAAAAGATAAGGCTTCTTCCCAAGTAAATTTTATTTTATTTTATTCTTTTTGTATTCCAGTGCCTTGTGCAAAAATTAGTTCCTAATCATTCTACAGAAAGGACTCGAGTGTCTTGTCAAAAAACCATACCATCATGCACACAATTGCATTGCCACACAATTGCTCTATCTTCATACTTATGAAATGTAAATTTAAATTTCAAAACCTTGAGTGGTGTCAACTGAATCTATTGATTTGTATTTGCAGAAATTCATCAGCCTACTATTTTTTTGCAGTCACACTTTGCGTTCTTCTATCTATAAAGCTTTTTCCCCCCATCCCCCAAAAAAATGATGTATGAAGGTTTGACAGGCTTGCTGTGTGTTACATATACTTACATACAAAAACACATGCATATATCAATCTGTACAAAATTCTAGTAATGTAGTACATGTTGTTTCAGTTTTACCAATATATTCAACTGGGTATTGAGAAACATAAAGCATAGACTACTATCGAATCCAAGAATACAGCAGCATTCCTAAGTACGGTTATTAATAAAGCATACCGCTGTCCGCTGAAGCAGGCACAAAGCCTGAGTTTATTAGCTTAGAAGGGGAGCCCTCTGCCGGGTGATGGGTGGACACGCAACATCCCCCCGCAGCACAAGCTCTCCCCGAGACAGACTGCCTCCTGCAAGCCTCAAACCACGCTCAGCACTGCTCACAGTCCAGCAGAGCCCATGACGTGATGCAGGAAGTCCTGACAAGGGACAGCGCTCCTACAATATTTTTTGTGCCCCTAAGACAAAACCAACAAGACTATGGGCTGAGCCTGACCACCACAGCAATCCAGGGGAGCTCTGTGTTGGATTCCAAGAGGAAGGAACAAGGCCAGCCTTCACACTCCCTGGTGCAGGCTGTCATGCTAGTACACTTGCTAATATTTTGCACAGCTAAAAGCAAAGTGTCTGCATCTTGGCAGTATTGCCCGGACTCTTAACCCATTCCCAGTATTTGAGCAGTTACATGTAAGGCAGTTTCATTACCTTACTTTTAGCGATGACCCTGTGACAGTAAACCCTACATCTTCACACTTAGAACTGCATTATCCACAGCTTGAGCTATTATTTACAGTGTTATTTACAAGCCTGGGAAACAGGAATAAACTAGGACAGACAGTCTAGATGGAGCAGCTTAGCATGGGCCATCAGAGGCTTCAACTCATAGACACAGCACAGCAGCTTCTTCCAGGGGCTGTGGCAGTTCTCCTTCTGCTTCTCACCAGCCTTTCTGCCTGCAAAGCCGCCATGTTCCTTTGCTCTCCCACCATGTCCCCTTTCCTCTTTGCCCTTCTGTGATATGAAATACATTAATCTCACACACCCAAAGCCACTCCATGCATTTAAACACTCCCCAACTCTAAAAGGACCCCCATCTCCCTGAGTTCCCCCTGAAAATCGCTTCTGAACTCTCCTATCACCCCACCTTCCTATGTATGACCTGCCTTTCCAGACACCAGCTCCAAATTGACTGCACTGCACAGAGCACCCATCAGGCCACATGGACAACTCGGACTGGCATCCAAGGCAAGCATCCTCCAGACAGAAAAGCCAGAAGCCTTTATGATCCATGAAAATGAACTGAAAAAAACAATCCAGTCTTCTATAGCTGCAAATATAGCCTATTTTTCAATATTTACCTCTTAAAGCACACAGGCCTTCACACCTCTGTATGACGTATGAGATTCTGTGAGACACTGTTAGTTATTATCTGTTACAATTAAAATATTTTCTTTGAATGGTATTGTTTTGAATAGCATATTTAGCAATATGAATTTTTTTTCTGAGTGTTAAATTGGCATTACTCTTTAAATTAAAGCATTTGTGGCTGGCTGTTCATTGAGTTGGGGTGTTAAAATGGGATGCTACATCACCTAGCTTGCCCACCAATCGTCTCTCAGCTATCCTAATGATAAACTTGGAAGAATGAGACAGGAATCAGAAAATGGATCTGGTTACCAATTATTCAAAACACCAACCATTTCTCCAATCTTACTTCTCCTGCAACATTATTTTGTCCTCACCTAGTACAAACATAGGCACAACAGGTACTTCAACTTTGGTATTTTTAACTTTTGCTGAAGGCTAAGAACTATTCAAATTCACAAAATTAAATGCATCATTTACTGTTGAACACTGATAGCGAGAAAAAAAATCAGCCTGGAGTTGTCCTGTAACGAAAAAAAATCAAATAATGGCTGAGGAGTAACTCCAGTTTTTGCATTATCTGTGCAAAGCATCACTCTAGCTGTAAGATGTCCAATTAAAGATACCCAATTTAAGACACTGATCTTAAGATATATGTAAGGTCCAACTGCATACTTTCTATTGCTTTGAGGTGAGAAAGATAATCAGTGGGTGATGTGAAAAAAAAAACCCCACAGTTGTGCAAAGATTTCCTTCTATTAAGTTCAGTTATCTCCAACACGACACTAAATATATCTATGTACTGCGTAATATACCAATAAAACTTCATGCACAGCTCATTTTAGACAGAGTGTTTTCATCCAAGCTTGAGAATAACAGAAGTAAAAGCTATCAATCCAGCCTTTGAAAAATAGAAGAAACAAGGCAAGATTGGCTTCCCTGTTACCACTTAGTTGTCATTCCATTATTTTCAACAAGAGTCTTTCTACTTAAAACCTCTTAACTTCTGCACTTCTAAAATCCTACTACAGATTGTAATTCTCAGAACACTTACATGACAAGTAAGTTATCTCTTCCAGGAATCTTCTTTTTATTACAGTGTCTCTAAACAATTTTTATGGAAAACTGAGCCACTACAAATAATAATCTTCAGGTTGGTAATTTTGAAAGATACATCTTAGAGTCTTCTATGAGGACTATAAAAACAAGAGCACTTCAAATGATCGGTCATTGAGTAATTTTGGTATGAAAACCAGACTTGTATTCTAATCCTGTGAACTTCTATAACATTCTATTAGGACTCAACTTTTGAAAATCATTCAAGTGTTTTACAGAACTAAGAGCACTGGATAGCTAACTATAGAACTACAAAGCTTGAAAATTTGTATCTGAGGGTTTTTTTCAGCTTAGTAGATGTGCAAATGTTCTACTAAGAGTCAAACCCCATAAATTTGATGGATAGAGCCACATTCTTCAAGTGCCCTAATAATACTCTCAAGAGTCCTCTTTAGTAGTTCTAAAATCAATATCTTTCACTTTTATACTTCCCTCACATGAAGCAACTCAGGAAGATATGCAACCAAGTGATCTCTTAAGTGCAACTTAAGAAACTCGTCACTTTGAAACTCAAGAAACTCTCACTGCTGACTCTACCGTTATAACCTCCCAACCATTGCCTCTAGCCATATAAATGTATACACTCAAAGGCAGTTGCGAAAGTGTAATTTAAAAAATTCTACCTGCAAGCTCCTTAGAAGAGGATTCAGTAATGCATTTTGCCTTTTAAGGCTTGTAGCAGGTGACAAAGACAAGAATTCTTTAGCAATTAGCAGTTATTTGCTGATTCTTAGTAAAACAGGACAATTAGTCATAAAAGTTTGGGCTCCCCTGGTTGTTATGAAGCATGAGGAATTACAATACACAGTGGTTCTGGAAATGCCTGATTAACTATTTTGATAAAAACTGAATAAACCAAATAGGTATAAAGTAGCTGAAGACAGATGGATACAAAATATTAGGGAAAGGTTCCTAAATATCACAGCTGGCAAGATTGAAAAACCTTCCATTTCACAGCAGTAGGAACAAAAATCTTAGCCATTTTAAATTAGTCTTCAGTAGCTGAGCAAGGGGATTATACAATGCACCCACCAATAAACAGGAGAAAGAAGGCATTTTGCTGCTGCTGTGCTCTAGCTCTTCAAATCTTAAGCATCTCTACAAATCCTACTGCCAAGAACTTTGCCTTGTACTTTGAACAGAGAAGTGGGAAAGCTACAGCCTGCCCAATTTTCTGTCCCCCATCACCCTATCCTTTTTTTGGATATCCTCTGTCAATAAGCTGTAAAAGGATTTACTTTAAACTAACCTATGAAGTCTCAAGTTAACAATTTCCTTTTGAAAGAGTCAGCAACTCTGCCTTCCTTCTACCAAATATCTGATTGAAATCTGGGGATTTTTATTAAAAAAGAAAAATGATGAGCATTTATGGTCCTTAGGTTGAATTTCATATTTGAGAAAACAAACGGTATATAACTTTTTAAATTAAAAATAGTTTTTACCTGGTACAGGCTGTCTCTCGTTCCATTCACTTGTGATTAAAACCTCTAGGATTTTTATGTGATATTCAGTATTATCAGAGCTGAAAAAGATGGTTTAAGCAGTAAGAACTACAAAAAAAATGCCAATGTTTGTTAAGTTATTAGAATAAAGGAAATTGGTAAAATTTACAGAAGTCCCCTCCACATTAGAAGGTCAGGAAATTAATTAATTGAACTTACCCTTATGTAAAACTAACCCATATGTACAGTACAAAATAGAATAGAAATGACCCACATACCTTGGTATCTGAAATTTGAAAAGCAGAGGGCTGAAAATTTCAGCCAGGGACCTTGCATTCAAAAGATTTTTGCTGGAGGCTTGACAAACTCTGAGGAAATGTTTGAGCAAATACTGGAGTGTGAGCCAATACTGGGGAGGTAAATTTGGAGATCTGATGAGTTTCTTCAGCAACTGAGCATATTCTTCTGAGCTCTGCACTTCTGCAAGCAAACAGATAAAAGGCTCTTAATATCAACACAGGAACATTCAACAGGTAAAATGAAACTATATATGACTCCTTTAGAAGCAATAGTTTTAGAGAAAAAAATAACGCAAAATTCTGTCCTTCATTGGTGCTTTAAGACTTCTTTCTTCTTTTGAAAAAAGTGAAATGCTCAGGCAAGAGTAAAGAACAAGTATTTAAAAGTCAAATGGAAACAGATATGCATTTTGGTAAAAACCACAATGTGTTCACAGTGTACTGGTAGAAGTCTGTCTTATGTTTAGTGTCACACATGATTGGGTAATTCTGAGATGCACTAGATAAGTCTCACACGTGCTGTTGTGACTTTGAAGGTTACCAGTTACAATATCCTGTCCTGAGATATATAACAGATTATTCAGTCCGCATGCTGAAAGCCTGTAACCTGTACTTGTTTGAAATGACCACTGTAGATGATGAATCTTACATGTATGTATTTCTCACTTCATAATCTGCAACTTCCAACATACTGCAGAATGCCATGACCTCTAATACATTTACTTTGTCAGCACTGATAAAAAGTTAAAAATTAGCTTTCTGCATACAGATAAGTCCTTGATTTTTTGCCTCAGTTTTTCTATAGTCATTCTACTTACTAAAACAAAGAGAACTATGTTATCCCATATATTTTCCATTATGCTTACCTAAATAGGTAACTAAATAATGCATGTCTACATCTGAATTGAAACAGCTTTTATTAAAAGTGGTGAAGGTATACATGTTTTCTAAAAGGCTGCCAGGCTGTGCAGAATCTTCCTTGTTCTGTGGGTGACAGCTAGACCACTGGCTATTCAGAATCCTAATAACAGCTTTTTTGCCTGACATTTGAAATGATGTGATAATCATACCTTGAGCTACAGAAATCATGTCACTATAAACAGCTGCTGGAATGATGGGATTTGGCAGGTCCAGGAGATACCTCTTGAGAGCATCTGATAAAGTGTGCACATCAAATGTCTCTAAATCCAGTGAAGACGCATCTAAGGTGAAAGAGCAACATACCTTTTAAACATTAGGAACTGGAAAAAATACATGAACTCATGATATTATACCAGTCCAAAACTGCTAACTTCTATCTGGTTTATGGGGAACAAATTGCAAGAAAGTGCAAGACACCAAGAAACATTTCTGAGATGAAGAACACACAGTGCTCAACAGCATGGCCAGGCCTTTGACATCTGATGAACTAAATGGTTTCCACAGCTATTCGTGGCCTTCTGTCACAAACAGCACAGGGCTGAACTCAGAATAACGGTAGTTAGTGACTTTGCTGCATGTTGGCAATGCTATGAAACATCAGAATATTTTTAACAGCTGTCTGTTCTACCTGTAAATACTTTGTGTATGAAGTATTAATCAAAGGTCTGGGCAAATGCAGCTTCACTACTGATAGCTACTTCTATTACAACTGGAAGTTTAATTCACAACTTGAGGCTCCAAATCTGTAAATATTTATGTGAGCAAGTCAAAACAAATATACATATGTAGAACTTGGTGCTTGATGTTTTATGCAGCTGTTAGTATTTATCTTGTAAAACCTGATACCCTTCCAGGATGGTTATGACTTGGGCTAAGACTTGGGAGTGTCACAGAAAGAACTACTTGTTAGTGGTGGAGCAAAGAGTATCAGCAGCACAAGAAAAAAATAGGAAAATACACAAATGCTTACTTAGTGCAAGCAAGATCAGGGTTCATCTTAAAACAAACCCTTGTGCAGTAAACTTCTAAGTGTTTACAGAAAGATACATTTGGTACAAGAATTCAGAGGTATTAATGCTGACTAACAGTTTTAGGCTAGCCAAGTGCCCTGTAAAGTAACTGCTGAATCTAATTCGCCAGTTTGATCCAAATTTGACAAGATAGGTACAAGAATCAGGTCTGCCTACTCACACTGTAAAAAATGGGAAGCCAAGAGGGGGTAGTGAGAAACTCAGTGCTACTCCACCTCATTTCTGGTTTCTCCAAAGGAAAGCTTGCAGTAGGAGCTCAATTTTATCAGACATCAAGGAATTTGCATGAGAAAAAAAAATAATTATAGCTCACATCATAAAAAACTTGCAGTGTGGGCATGAATTATACAAAAGCAATTATGTGTCAAAATCATAGAATCATAGAATAGTTTGGGTTGGAAAGGACCTTAAGATAATCTAGTTCAAACCCCCCTGCCACGGGCACTGACACCTCACCCTGTACCGTGTCACCCAAGGATCTGTCCAAGCTGGCCTTGAACACTGCCATGGATGGAGCATTTACCAATTCTTTGGGCAACTCTCACAGTAAAGAACTTCTTCCTTATATCTAACCTGAACTTCCCCTGTTGAAGTTTAAACCCATTAACCCTTGTCCTATAGTCCCTAATGAGAAGTCATCTTCAGCATCTTTGCAAGCCCCTTTCAGATACTGGAAGGCTGCTATAAGGTCTCCATGCATCCTTCTCTCCCGCAAGCTGAACAGCCCCAGTTTTCTCAGTTTATCTTCATACCGGAGGTGTTCCAGTCCCATGATCATCCTCGTGGCCCTCCTCTGGACTTGTTCCAACAGTTCCAGGTCCTTTTTATATTGAGGACACCAGAACTGCACACAATACTCCAAGTGAGGTCTCACAAGAGCAGAGTAGAGGGGCAGGATCACCTCCTTCGACCTGCTGGTCACGCTCCTTTTGATGCAGCCCAGGATACAGTTGGTTTCTGGGCTGCAAGTGCACACTGAAGCTGCCTCATGTTAAGTTTCTCATCAGCTAACACCCCAAGTCTCCTTCTTCGCAGGGCTGCTCTGAATCTCTTCTCTGCCAAACTTGTAGCTGTGCCTGGGATTGCCACTGCCTAGATTGTACTGTGTTGAAGCTACCAGGCAGTTATCCAGTTAATATGGGGAACATTTTATCAACAAGCAGAAGAGCACACTAATGCAGTTCACAACTTTGAGACCAAAGCCAACTTTGCACTCTGAATTAGTGCTCTGCTAATTCAAAGACAATAGGCAGAGGAGATTAGATCTGTCTTTATCCATATATCTGGACACCCACACCCTGCACCAGCTCTGTCCTGGAAGATTCTGATATCTTAAAAGAGAACCTGGAAAGATATGCTGTTATTAAAGAGTAAAGTCCTGTTTCATTTTGTCAAATGTAATTACATTCTAAATAAGAACACATGTAAACATGTTCTTGATCTCAGGAGATAGATGAACCTTCCATAAAGGTACACCTCAGTTTAGAGATTTAAAAAGGGATTCAGATAAATTAAGAGATACATTCATACTGGTGCCACAGAAAACCTGGATTTAATTGGACTGAAGAATTGCAATACTAAAAATACAGCTTAGGCTGATAGCATCGCACGCACGTATTCTCTCCCAGCTTGCACTCATATACTTACTTCACTCCCACCACCACCAGGAGAGGATGTTCTTTTAATTTGAAGGAACAGACAACTCCTATTATCAGCCATTGTTCATTTTGTTAATAATTGCAATTACTAAAAATGAAGAGAGCTAATTCACAGTTTGAATTTGCCTTCTTTGTGTCCCTTTAGCAACACGGAACGTAACCATTTCATGTTGTATTTTTGTGCTTTCTTATGAAGCTCACACCTGACACTGCAACCCAGCTTGCAAAGGTGTGGTCAAGGACTTCTGCATCATCTCCTGATCTGTCATACTGTGAAAGCGTTGCCATGCCAGTATATTCTGGCCTGAAGTAGAAATAAAGAGTCCGAAAAAGAGAAGGAAATATATTTGAGGAAACTTGAATGGGTATAAGGTGTCAGTGGTGTAGCTGCATTTTACTGTCCAAAACCTAAGAATCCAGCCTTCTGCAGCAACATTAATTCAATTCTCTTTGCCTTCCAGCATCATCTCTGTAGCAGGCATGGAATGTGCAGCTATTGCCACCCCACCTGCTGGACCAAAAAAATGCACACAGAGAACTGTATGCAAACAAATGGATATTTGTTTTCAAAATAATAACCTGCAGCCTTACAGGAATAGTGTATCTTTATCTTGCTTCTGATAAAACACCTTGTTTTTCTCTGTACAGCTAGATTATCAGTCTTAGAACAAGTGAGTGACCAAGAAATTATTAAAATAATAATTCTTAGAAAAAAAACATGCAGTGAAACCACCAAAAAAAGCACCCAGCAAAACTGATGTTTCATACTAAGTGTAAAAGTTACATATATTTTTTACTTATCTTTTAATATTATATTATTCAGAGCCAGCACATATACGTAAGCAGAGTAGGGGAGTAAAGAGAAACAGTCTGACCACAGATTCTGACTAGTGCTTTAAGGAAGAGAACTGTACTTACCACATTCAAGAATTTGTCTTAATTCGGCTGTGCTGCTTGAACCTTGTGTTCCATACAAAGTTGAGCACTCCAGACCTTCAAAACAAAATTGATGGGATACATTAATATTCCAGTGACTGTTGCCATGATACAACATATTTTTGTTTTCTTCAAATAAGTGTCTACAGCATAAATTGCAACACTCTCCCACTAGTATCCATCTATCACACTGTGGAATGTGATTGTTTTTTAAGGCGGTAAGACACCTCTTTGTATATGCAAATTGCTGTCTGCAGGAAGAGCTGGCCAAGGAAAATCAGAGTTGCCAGCAGCCCCATGTATTCTGTACAGCTCTTCACAGGCTGACTGTAGAAGGCCAAGACTAAGAAACATGTTCATACACCCCAGGGAAGAAAACAGCTTGACACTCTGCGTGCCCGCTGGAAACACCAGGTCTTTCAATTGGGTAAGAAGTGAACAATCTGAGTCAGGTCACCCCACAGCAATGGGACAAGGACATGACAAAAGTTCTGACACATCCTAATAGGTTCAAAGATTTAAATGAGGCTTCTACGTTACAAGCGTGATTTCTGGCACCCTATGTAGTCAACAGACACACACATCCCCTTCTACAGGACAGGTAACCCTTAAGGCATTTTTCATTATCCACAGAACCTCACTGTGTACATAAGGTGAGTGTTACAACACTGGTATGAGAGAAATATGTCTGATAATCCACCTGAATAGAATACACCAATACAGCGTTTTCATGTGAAAGATACTGTTACAACTTCCCTACTTCAGTGAAAATAAGGAAGATAGTCCAAGTAGCCTCCACTGAGCAGAAACCTTAAATGAGATTATTCCATGTCTGTTAAGCTGCATTAGCAGCTCTAGAAAGGGGAAATGCCAGCTCTGGATCTGGTTCTGCAGTCTTGGCTCATGTTAGTAAAAAAAAAAATCTTAGTAAATTGTTCTTCAGCATACCTTTCTTTTCAATGGTCTCCACTATCTTGATAAGAATCGGTGGAGCAACATCAGGAGGTGCAAACTGTTCCGTGAGATCTGGAAGTGAAAAAGCTGTAAAAGAAAAAGAACAGATATAAGCCAAGTTACAGCTAAATGCAATTTATGTTTAGGAAAGTCATGACACATAATGCAACCAGGTAATTTTTAAGAACAGAACAAACATCCCACTGGCCTAAATAAGATTCCACAAATAATCAGAAAGCTGAATAAATATGATGACAATTGCATTTTTATAGTACATTCTTTTACGGATCTCAGTCAGTCCTAGAATCACTCTCCACGTTGCCTAGGAAAAGAAAACATAACGAAAGTTCGCAATCTATGGATGGGCAGAAATACAGTGCAAGGAAGGGAAGCCTTTTGGTCTGAAACATTTACATCCAGTGTGCACCAGATGAGGGAGCTAAACACATCACCATCTGGGAACTGCTGATCCCTGGGTAAAAGAGACTTAAAAAGGCCTGTATTTCACACTCTCACAGAAGTTCAATAACTTCTGTTTCCTTTCAATTTCCAAGCATGCTACTATTAACAATGTTATGCTTCACGTGAAGAAAGAACTTTCTCTTTTACAATGACCGGTTAAGAATAAACAGCAGCATAATCAGAAACGGACATTTTGCAGATTCAAACAAACCTACATACAGATTTTACACAAAGTCAGCTTTCATGCAATCCACCCACTTCACAGAGAGAACACACTGCATAAGGAATGTTCCGGCTTTGTGATGCGAGGGATGGTCTATCTCTCAATGCGCTATTTTTGCCAAAAGAGTAATCCAAAAGTTTTAGAGCAGTCCTGTTTAATTCTTGGAAAGAAAGACCGTTTACACAAAGATATTATTAAACTACTGCCAGAACCATCAGGCATAGATTGATGGATTATAACTGATAAACAAACTTTACTCACTGAAGTAAAAGTTGCCAGTTGCCTAAGTGATGATGATCTCTGCCGAATTCAACTCACCACAGACAAGCAGACACCAATCCTTAAACACACATGCATAAGTATGCCTGCATGCATATGTATACATACATACATAAATGCACATAATTTATTTCTAAAAGACTGAAACTGAAAAAAAATAAGGATAATTAAGAATTAAAAACCCCAACAAACCAAACCTAAAAACTACAACAGCTAAATATGAGTGGAGAGTTTTTAATGAAAAACTTTGAGATAGCTGAAAATTAAATGTACCAAAACTGAGAAAGAGAAAGCAGAATTTTTTGCCTGAGAATTTACCCTATTTCGGAAGCAAAAAAAATGTATAACTTTTATAAAATGCAAAAAAATTAAAAATTGGTAAGACAGCAAGGAACATACAGAAGTCTCGACATGAAGAAAACTGAGAGGAGAAATGAAAGACAATAAATAATAATAATTTACGAACTAGCAATGGAAGTGGTGCATACTGGGAGACTGAGACATGTCCCTTGCAAAAAGAAGAATGATGCTACAGTAATAATAGAAAGGTTTTGGTTGGAAGGGACATAAAAAATCATCTGGTTCCAAGCCCATTGCAACAGGCAGGGACACCTTCCACTAGACCAGGTTGCTCAAAGCCCCATCCAACCTGGCCTTGAACACTGATAGGGATGGGGCAGCCACAGCTTCTCTGTGCACCCTGTGCCACTGCCTCACCGCCCTCACAGGGAAGAATTGCCTCCTAACATCTGACCTAAATCTACCTTCTTTCAGTTTGGCGACATTAGCCCTTGTCCTATCACTGCTTACACTTACAATGATGAAATGCTTTCTAGTCCATTCAAACTGAAAAACATGTGTTAGTCTTAACAGTTTAACTTTGGAGGCCCAGAAAATGAGCAGTCAGGAGTCCCTAAAGAGTTGCCTAAGCAGATCTCTGACCTGATGATATTATTTTTTAATGACTTGTGAAAAATCAGAGGAATATCTAGAGATCAAAAGAGTTCTAATGCTGGAGAAAGAATATATAAGATGACTACACGCTAGTTACATTACCAGTTCTGGACAAAATAAAGGAAAACATGATACTAGACTGACATGATAAAGGCAATAAAAGACAACACTAACTAAGGATTGTCTGCTCAGCTTTTTAGAGGATAGATTCTGCTCAAAACCACAGTACGTACTTCCTTGGTGGCACGCTAGGTAGCTGAAAAATGCAAATGAGTAGACATGATGAACTCTAAAGTTTTGTCAGATAGTTGACTTAGTATAACACTGCGATTAAAAGCTAGATTTATGAGATACTAACAGACTCACAAAATGCTAAGGGCATAAAATGCATCCCTTACACGAAGGCAGAGGAAGAACAGGTTTTAAGAACAGAGTTTACATATTTTTACTTATGAAAGTAACTTTCTGCTCCCTTAGGCAGCTAGTTACATTAAGTACCATTCTCCCTCTTGCATAACAGCAATGAAATTGCGTCACCTTTGAACAAAGATGCTCACCTCATCATTCCAGCTGGAGGCAGCATGCAGCAACAGTCTAAACTGAAGCTGAGGAAAGAAAGGAGAGACAAAGAAGGAAAATAGAGACAGAGGACGGAAGTAAAATGCAACAGGCATTTGAAACATTTTGGGCGACAGCTAGGCAGTTCAGGGATGGTCCTTTAAGGCTACTGAAAGCAGAGAGAACCATGATTTCTCACATTAACCAAACTGTGCCTTGAAATGACATCAAGAGATACCTATAAACAAGGTGTATTTAGAAAAGTAATTCTATTTCATACTAAATTTAGATTTTCTACATAAGGGATGGAGTCCAAGCAAAGCAAAAAGGAGAACCCTATGTCAGGAAAAGACTTCAGTTCATGGAAAGAAGCCCTTGCAGGGTGAAAAAAAGATTCTACAGAAACCAGTTTGTCTCCGTGGGACAAAAGGAATGAGGTGGATGTAGACTTTACCTAGATTACCTAAACAAAGACTGCCTCCTCCTGCAACTATCCTCATGTTCCATTCTTTTCATCCACACTTTAAGCAGGATCTTAGCTTATAAACTAGGTTTGTATCATAATCCGTTACAGAATCTCTTCATTGTACAGTGTTCTTGGATCAATAATCACCTTAGTGAAAGGCTTTTGGAAGCTATGCATTTCTTTTATTTATGCAAAACCTGTAATGACTACAGAACATATGTATGAAAAGCCAGCGTCACACTGGTTAAAAGGAAGATTTCTGTCACTCCTCTGCTACCCTAAAATATGCAATTTGAAAAATATTAAAATTTTAGGAGTTTAAGGGATTTCTGATGTCTCTTCCTCCATATATCAAGTTCCTTTTCCCCAAAATTATAAATTTCTAGCTACCAAAGAGACTGCTGAAATTTTAGATACGAAGAGAGCCTTTAAAATAGTAACAATTTATGCCACAAATACATAAACTGTAAATTACTCGTGTATTTGTCTGAAAACACATGATATTCCCTCTCTTTTAATACTATGCATACACTGGTGAGTATAAGCTCTACAGCAAAAAGACAAACATATACACGCAGATGACGGCAGGTACAAAGCCTGCAGTTATCTTCAACACAGCAGTAACAGAAGAATACGTCTAATTCACACAGTTATAGCACTCAGCAACATTGAAAAAAACACTCCCTCCATGAGCATGTAGGAGATGACATTAACAAATTAAAATCACTTAACCTCCCAGCTGTTTTAGGATTTCCTACTTATTGTGCCATCTCCAACATAATTAACTCACAGCATCATACTGATTTGTACTTAAAACTTCCCAAATTTTGCATAAAATAGAAAATTGTCTTTATTTAAAGGCCCCACGAAACACGTATCTGTCAGGAAAAAAAAGACATAGCAGTACTTACAGAGCTGAAGCCAGCTTATAACATTTATACAGAAGACAGCCCAATTTTGGAACAGCACCCTTCAATTTCAAAATGAGGAAATGGCAGAGGCTAAACTGAACAAAACTACACCTAATTTTGGAAAAAAAAACATCCAATTTGACACTCAGAGGCAGAATACAAGTTATACTTGAAGAACTCCTGATTCTAGATAAGGCGTTCCAGAAGAAAACTCAGCATGCATATTAAGATCTACAGAGGGAAAGGAAAATTTTTCAGATACACCAGTCTTAATAAAAGGGAAGTGAAAAAAGCTCACATGCAACCTGCATTTATTACCTGATTTCAAAAACATCTTTTGCTTTGAAGCATGCTGCAGTATAGCACGGAGGTTTGGTGAACCAAATCCACTCCTAATAATCTGAGCAACTTTGTAGATCCCTTTGCTAAAATCCAGTATCAGTTTTTCACGTAAAGCAATCATTTTTCTCCTGAATTGCTGTAATTTTTCTCAAATTCCACAGTCTCCAAAATATTCCGGTTCTGAAAAGCTTTAACACAGTTTTCGTGTCTTCTTTCTAGTCACTAGTCTGGCAGTGGGTCTCCAGATAGTAAAGAAGCTTCTGATGACACATGATAAAACCTGAATTTTCCACTAGTTTTATTTTTACCTTGACACAGTGAGAACCAGTGAGATGAACCACAAGCCAGGGTTTGCTTCAGTCATGAACTCTTCCCTCTCCCTGACACAGATAGGCCTGAACAGTGCTAAGGCAATGGCAGCGTGTGAGAGACAGGAGCATACATTATGTTCAAGGGGTGCCAACAGAGCCACAAAGTGCAAGATGAAACCAGCACACAGCTGCACCTTCTGGAAGGGTTCTCAGTAAGAAGAGATACTTTAGAGTTAGTACCTGGCAATGACAAGTGGAAACTTAAAACTGGCATTTGGCTTCTGAGGCTTCTGAGCCAAATGTTTCATTACTGCTAGAAGCAGAATGAATATGAATATAAATATAAATACGAAAAAGAAAAAAAAAAAAAAAAACCCCACCAAGCAAACAAAAAATCCCCCAAACCAACCTCCCCCAAAAAAAACCCAAAACAAAACAAAAAAAACCCACCCCAACTTAAAATTTAACAATACATACTGCAGAAAGCAGTTTTATTTCTGAATATTTTACAAGACCTATATACTATCATTACTGGAATTTAGCTTTGAGTCAAGATTACTCCATGCATGTTCTTCTTTTTTTCAGAAATTACATTATGTTTGCACATATCTATTGCATTCAGTGACAACACAGCTCTGCATAAAGCCTAATATTTGAGAGCTCAGGTCTTAAGATGATCACAACTGGCTTATGTGCATGCAGATTTACTCTTTATACATACAACTAGATTCTCTAGCATAGTGAATTATGTATTCATGGATTTACACATATCCTTGTTTGAAAGTCATACAGCATGTCCAAATGTGAATGGCTTAACCAGCACTGAAATTAACTATAATAAACATGAGCACATGAATTAACACAGAAGAAGAAACACAGTGGTAAGGGTCATTGTCAAGCAAGCTGTGATAATGCCTCCAGCAGGATTAGCCAGCAAACTACACTGAAACAATGGCTGACTGAGCATCTAAAATACTTTTGCCAGTGGCACAATCAGTGCATAATGCATCACAAACTGTGGATAATGGAGAGGTGTCCACAAAGTTGCATGTGTCCCATGCTTGCTATTCAAAACTCTGGGAAATGTGGGAGCTTGCCTTCTTTATTGAAATGCTGTTATTTCAGCAGTTGTGTACTCTACTAGGTATGAGAAATGAATTTAAAAAATGTGGCTCTGTTCTCACCCATCTTACTTAAAATAGAATCTGAATTTTAGTAAGGATACCTAATGGCTGCATTTAATCATTTGTCATTACATACAATGTCAGCTTTAAGTGAAGGTGCATTGGAAACGAGGGCAGTTTGGCTTTCCTGCCTGTAAGGCATCATGAATTGAGGCAGTCCCTCATGCTTCTGTGTGCTGACTGCTAGCATTTCCCAGAGCAGAGCCAGCAGTGCTTCAGGAGACAGCAGTGTGAACACACCAAAAGTCAGGCCTGTGGAAACACGACTTCAGATCCTGTCACACTGGGAAGCACCAGGAGGTGCCTCTCCATGGGTACAGCAGGGCCCAATGCTTCTCACAGCCCTGCAGCGGCAGCTGGTCCAGATTCCCTCTCAGCACCTGCTTCCATCAGCTGGGAAGAAAGGCCACAGAGGTCTCACAACCCATCTGAGTGAAACGACTCTTACTGACACAAAATCCTAGCTTTTAGTGAAAGGTCATTCCATGGCTCCGTGTATGTTTCTTTATAGCCTTATGAAGCAGCAAGTTTGTACAGAGACTTTCAGTAGAGCAGTATGAAAGTGTAAAAAAAAAACCCAAACCCTACAGAGAACGTTCCCATTGAGGTCTGTGCTTCGGGTTTAATGCCAGACCAAGACAGAAGATAGTCTGGTATTGCAAATAAATACCAGAGAGTAATTTACTCTTAGATTTGAGGACCATTGCCCTTGCATTTGTAATTTTTGAGAGCCTAATAGCATTTATCAGAAGAATAGCATTCAGAACTGCCCAACTGCTATTAGCAAAAGGTTTTCACTGGGCAAGGATGAACGACAAGAAGGTGAGAGCAATGACAAAGAAACTGATGTCATAGTATGTCTCAAATCGAGGACTGAAATAGTAAATTAACCTGCAACTGCTGGAAAAGAAAAATACCCCTCCCCAGACCCTTCTGCCCTCAGAAGATTAAGTTTGGCAACAGTTGAATTCTAGAGGACAGAAGCATCACTGAAAACAGAGGAGGAAGAGCTGTTCAGGCTCAATCACCTTCTCCAGCACTGGCTATATTAGAAAGATTTTAAAAGACTACATACACTATTCATGGAAAAATATGAAAGAGATTTAAGGTTCAGTGAATCTGACACATCATTACAAGTGGCTTAATAAATCTGTCTACTATTACTTGTCTTTTATTTTTATGAGATGTCGTCAGTCAGGCAGACTGCAGACTCAGAATACCACAGAAGCCTTGGCAGCCAGAGGAGACTAGATCCAGGAGAAATGAGGAGAGGTGAAGACTATACCAGCGCTAGAAAAAGAAGTGGTCTGGCCCACCAACACTATCACCTTTCGGGATCACAAGAAGCCCATTTTTATGGAGGCAGAAAAATGTCTGTGAGTCAAGATTTACTGAGATATGAATGACCCAAGAGCTATGAAAAGGAATAAGGAAGTGATGCCTGCTGGTGACCTTAACATGACTGGAGTATAACTGGGAAGCTGAATGGAAATGCTGCCAATTCTAAAATCCTTCAATTCTATGTGGCCAGCAGAGCCCACTTCTTTCACTGGTCAGTAGGTGTTGGGTATGAGCCACAGGACGAAGTGACAACTGCATTCAGATGTTCTCTGTTAATAGTACACTGCCGATTTTAGCCACAGAAGGAAATACAGATCTGTACTGGAAAAGAATGGTTTATCACACCAGTTGTTGCTCTTTTTCCTTCATCTTCAGTGGAGAAACACCTGGATAAAGCAAAACACTATTCCTACGGCATCTCAATGACAACATCTGACCTTCAGGGATAAACTGCACACTCTTAATAGGCTTCCTATAGCTTTTTAAAGCATCCATGCTTCTGCTGTGATCCTACACCAGTAACAGAGAATGATTAAGAACTTTTCCAAGGGGCTTATTCCAAAGGATGACTTGCAGGAGTTCCCACCAGCATGACCTTCTGAACTCCAGTTAGTCCCAGTGTAACATCCGAAACACAAAGAATCTCCAGAATCCTCTGAGTGAGGTAGGTACTGACAACATTGCGTATAAGCTTGAAACAGGGCATTTCAATCTGACTTTTGTAGAAGAATGTACAACTTGTTATAACACATGTGGCACTTAAGAGAATAAGGACAGGCAGGACATTTTCCAGGAGGACAAATGTGTACACATGTTCTGATCGTGTCATTTATAGTCCAACCCACTGAATCTAGGAGGGTTAGAATATAAATTGAATGTTAGTTCATTTTATCCTGGCTACACATATGTTAAAAAAGACACTGCTATCTGTCTAAATCAATCCTGTAACTGAGACAAGTCAAGTACTTTGCCTAGATCCTTTCCAGGGTTATCAGCACATATATGCAGGCAATGATCTGATTGATAAAATATCATGTGCATGGTGAGTATGCCGGAAGTTTAGGGGGCCCAGAGAACTAATTTCTCTCTTCGATCCCGTTTATAAAGTTGCACCACCTGCACTCTCAGGGCTAAGCAGAATAAGGGGCAACAACTATGGAACAGAAGGGAAAGAAGCCCAGGCAAAGAAAATAATCGAGATGGCAGAACTAGACAGAATAAAGCTTTTATTTGGTATAGAAAGTCAGACTTTCTAATGCATCAATTTTCCAAAAAGAAATCTGGGTCTCTTTACTGTTCACTGACACAAAAATGAATGTTTGTCACAAAGCTGCTCCCTTAATCAACAAAATTTCTCAAAGGCAAAACGAAATTAAAGCACGGACAGAAAAAGAAAGAAAAAAAAGACGGTGTCTGGCTTTAAGGAAGCTTAGCTGCAGACACAAGCAGAAAAATAAAATCACAAAGCAACATAGTGCAGAGTACTATATTCCTTTATAATAGTTTAATAATTTTAATAGTGGCTCCTAATCATGTTTCACACTTACTAATTTAATGTTTCATGAAGTCCTATTCCTATTATCTGTTGAAAGGGAAGTGATACTGCCTGTACAGGGAAGGAATTCTGTACATACTATTCTATCAGATTAGACTGCAGTGACTTTATAAATCATGAGCTGTCAGGCACTTTTCTCATCTGCTACAGAATATACTTCTTAGAAATAGGAGCTATAATTAAGACAACAGATGTTCTTTGTTGGCTTCAACTGAAGCACAGATAATTTCTAAAAAGCAGCCTGTAGTTAAGACTGTTGTAAAGACAGTCTTCTGCTTCCCTCTATGGGTGAGCTTTCGCAATATTCCTTTTCAAATCAGAACTTTGAATTTAGGTTTTGAAATGGCTGCAACTATCTACAATTAGTATTAACATAATTAGAGAAATGAGCAGTCCTGTTCTGCAGAAAAATTGCAAGGCTTATGAAAATTAACCATGTTCAATATTCTGGCATGCAGTACACTACATTATAATGCCATACATAACACATGAAGTGTTTTGCAAAAGAACCTCTCCCCAGAACACAAAGGAAAGATGGGAAAACCACCTGGTTATTCAACTGTTCTTTCAAAGAGCTGTGAGAGAAGCAGAAACAGTAAAACAAGAAATAAGCAAGAACGTGGTAAAAGATGCCTTTCTGTTTCTAAGCAGAGGAGGGCACTCAGTAAGTTGGGGGGGCCCAGGACAGACAGCCCTGGAGCTAAGCCCCAAGCACGCTGGCACTGCAGCTTTGACACTACCAGTGTCTGGGAGAGGTGCATCTCACCTCCTTTCGGCTGTGTAGGGCACTGGACGTGGCTAGAAGCTTCACATGCTTTTCTCAGGGGTGGCAGACATGCATAATTCCCTCTTACCCCTCATTCTCAGGGATCACCCCAAGTCCTGTGTAACACTCAGAAGCACAGCGGGTAGCAGTGCTCTTACAGTCCCTAACAGCATCACTTTAAACGGAAAAGCAGGTTAATGTCTCTAAATAGAATGAGCCAGCATGGTCTCAGAGTGTAATTGAAGATAGAGAAAGAAAATATTTTAATGAGCCAACACCTATTTTTTTTTGTGTATTGCTGATGTCTGCAGGTTCCCTGCCAGCAGTTTTCAGTCCGAGAGATATTAACAGATGAGAGGTAAAATGTTGTGTAGGCACCAACTTACTGCATCCCCACAAGCAAGGAGAAGATGACAGAGGTTCCAGCAAGGGAGGGACAGGACAGGGTCAACCAAGAAGCTGGACCCAGTGAAGTGGTGAACACTGCATGTTATATTCCCTTCTCCTCCTTCGGGATTGCTGCTCCAGTGCTAGAAAAGAGCCAAGCTCTGCAAGAACTTGAGTAATTCTGCCCAATTCTTCTCAGAGATACTAACTGGCAATGAAAAACTTACCATTCCAGCTCCTGGCAGTGGTTTAACATGAAACCACACATTTTATCAAGAAAGAAAACATGAGACTGAATATTCAAGTGTAGTGTGGATAGCACAGGTGTGAGGACAAACTGCATGTTCCACTGGCAGCTACATCTTGTGACCTACTTACCAGGTTCTCAGCGCAACCTTCAGGGTTATTGTTATCATTAAGCATCCAGATTGCAGCAGTACCTGGAAGTCCTTATCAGAATCAGAACAAACCTGTGATAGGTCTCAACAAACAAAACCTCCCTTACAGGTCTTACGATTAACTAAGCAATCTCTTAGAATTGATGCCAGCTGCCTTCCCACAAACTCTGCCTCATATTTCCCAAGGATATTAAAGCCATGATATTAACTTCTGCACTCAAGATTTTATTATTTTTTTTGTTAAAAGAAACAGTGGAACTCTAATAAAAGCATAATTTATTTTAAAGAAACTCCATACAAGTTAATACATTTACATTGTATTTTACTACAGGCACTCTACAACAAATCAGCAGCAAAGCTTCCCCTGTCTGATGCTGGCTATACTGCAGAGACACATAAAAAAAACTACATTAAAAGAGTATCAACACCACAAGGTCAAGCACTCAAAACTTAAGGCAACAAAGAACTAAGGCTGCACGTGCAATTTCAGTTCCTGCTTTCATCTCTTTCCACATAATGACATAGCACTTTTCCCATTAAATTACCCTGCTCATTTCAGCACACAAAGCCTAGTGCTCTCAATGGAGAGAAGCCAGGTGAAGAACTGAGGTATTTATTACCTGGAACGTTACCTAGATTGTAAAAAGACACAAGGTTGTCCAATAGGCTCATATTCTCTTGTTTACTTTCCTCCTTAGACCTGATTTTTTTATCATCTCTTTTCAACTCAGCTTCCTATGCAAAAGTAACTCACAACATATACTTCAGTTCTTCCTGCAAAATGGGGAAGGAAATATATACTCGTTTGTTCCTGGAATCTTCATCAGAGAGAAATAGCTGCCTGTCTTTCATGGGAAGGAATGATGAGCTCCATCTCAAGAGGCACTTGAAAATTTTGGTTCTGGCCAGCCACTGGAAAGTCATGAAGAGATGATTTCAGGGACCTCCACCAGGTAAAACTTCACAGATAGAGTTCCTATGTGGAACTAGTTTTATCTAAAAAGCAGTGACATTCATTTTCTTCTGAATAGTATGGCACTAACCTACTGAGATTACTAACCTAAACTCCCTTTCCATGTAACCATGATGATGGTGAGTAATGGTGATCCAGCATCATCTGCTCTTTGTAACTGAGACAGGTCTGCTGGATGGATGTTCACTGTAAGATACTGGACATGCCAAAATTCTCTCCACAATGACCTGTCCCACCTTGTAAAGCATCCCTGTTTCCTTTTTTTTTTACTATGAAGATGTTTCTAATGCAAGGCCAGTTAAGTTGCCTTGAGAACAGTATTTTAGAACATTTTATTCAGTCATTGTAATACATAAAAATTCAAGACAGAATGTTGTTTTGCTCTGAAATAATACTTTGTTTTGATACCTTTTTACAGTGGAGAAACTAATGGGATTAAAAATGGCAACAATCCCCCTCAAACTATCCACAGACAAGCAATCTAGAGAAAAAAATAAGCTCTTCACTACTGCAAAAAAAAAAAAAAAAAAGTTAAAGTGTATTACAGTGCTTGAGAAGTCATGTTGTTTAGATCTGGAAGATCTACATATAAGTACTGGCAGAGGCCGCTGACGGACAAAAGCCAAAACCAGCTCCTTCATCTTTTGGGAATTATGGGAAACATTTGTAAGTACACAGAAAGTTATAAATAATGAGTTTATAGCAGTCACCCAGAAAAGAAAAATGCAAACAATGGTAATAGCAATCCAGCATCAGAAGGCTTTTTCATTCTGAAAACTAATGGATTTCAAATCAAGCCTTTGTCCTCCTCTTAAAAAAAAAAAAAAATAAAAAAATGGAGAGAGAAATAAAACCATACCTTAAGGCTCTGGCTGTAGCAACAGAAATACAGCAATGCTGAAAGGCAGTCTTGCAAGAAAGTAAAACTGGGTTAATCCTTACAGCCATTAAACCATGGCTGATCTGACATACATAGAAAGAACATTATTAGGAAATTCCTGAACTGGATTAACAAAGAGTTAATCCCACCATCGTCTTTATTTTCAAGTAAGGGAAAAAAAACCCCGTCTAAGTCTGTATGTAATAAGATTTTTTTAACTGTATCATACATCTGGCAAGATTTCTCTGCACAGTAATGTCAGTGTTGATTTCTCATCCCAATGTATCTCAACTATTAAGCTGTACAAAAAGCATGTCACAGAATATGAAGTACATGTGCTCAGTGCCTGAACTTGAAGACCTCTCTTCCGTAAACCACTGTTTGTTCACACTCCATTGCTGAAGTAACTGTAATTTAGACCTTAGCAGTTAAAGTGGTGAATTAATTTCATGGACCTTTACAAAGCAGTCAGGGTCTCAACTGGCTGGCTGACTGCGACCGGACAAAGACCTTCATTTGTGTACTGCATAGCACATTGTGTTGTGGAAATTCATATACTGCAAAATCTGTTTATAGGAAGTTTAAAAAAAAAAAAAAAGAAAATAGCAACAAAGATGGTCATAATGAAAAGCTAGCACAGAAAACTGGATGTGATTTTACATGACCGTCAGCAAGTCAAAGATTAACTGATGTCAGGGTAAGGAGGGAGGAAATAGGATTTTAGCCTTCATTGGAAGTATGCATTTGTAAAAAGACTAAAAGCAAGAGGCAAAGCCTCTCTTTTAAGAAAAGCCACACATAATTCTAAGCACTTCAACTTGGAGAAATCCTTTTGCAACCTCATGCAAACCCACAGTGTTAAAGAGTTCTGTGGGGTCTAAACCAAACAAAAATGTGTCCCTCTTGAAACGTGCAGTGCATGTTTCCCCGTGATTTTTAACTCAGGTGGATAAGTGAAAGCTGCTATTACAGAGAAGAAGGCAGCAAGGCAGAAGGTGTTTTTATGTCCTCTACAGAGACTCAAAAGGAGAGCAAGAAGCACTTTGACCTGCTGCTTCTCTTTCTTGCCTCTGCCAGGCAGCTGCCCGACACTGGCCTACTCTAGCATAGTGGAAAGTGGTGTTGATGTTCTTTGACTTCCCTGTGGAAAATTCATGGGGACCAGAATCAATGCTCAAGTTGACTGCCTCTGGGCTTAGGGGAGTAGTGAATGTATAAATGAGCATGCCAAGAAATACTAATCTGCTGAAGCCAAGAAATACTAATCTGTTGAATATTTAAGTGCCGCAAATGCACAGAGCTTTTGCAGGTCGCACACATAAAGAACCTGAAAGAGTTTTTGCACCATCCTGCTCCTGCCAAGAAAATCAGCTAGTCTTCTAACTAACCCATCCATATCTGAAAATATAATGGCACTATCTATCTATACATCTATTTCTATTACCACATATGTATAAACAGAGCTTAAAGCTACAGACACACAGTTGTTCCAGAATGTTGATTACAGGATGCAATAAAGAAGTAAAAATACATCCCTGACTTGCATAAGATGTGACCAAACATGTGAAAAGGTCTTCCAGCTATGACTCACTAAGAAATGGGTGGAGGCTTGTGATGCTGAAAAGCTGCTGGCTGGAAGGAATAAGCCTTCTTCCATGCTGGCCAGCAAGGACTGGGAATTGGCTGCTATTCTGTCAAAAGGCCAGGTATATCCTAGTTGTTTTCCTGCTATCCTACTGGGGAGGAGGGAAATAAAAAAAGGGAAATTTTTACATGTCAATTTTTTTATTGTGCTCCAGAGAAATCCCTTGGTCATCTCGCCAAAACAAAGAACCAGAGTTAACTTTATTTGACCCTACCAGAAGGGAACACCTCTTTCTTGTTTCATTTTACCTTTGTAAAGGAACATATTTATTTATTTATTTATTTATTTAAATGTGGGCCATGCCAAGAAGTGAAAGGATGTCTCACTTGACTCCCTGATGGAGAATTCTTCCAAAAAAAAACACTTCCCTGTTGAGAGCAGAAGGAAGAGGAATGCATTAATTTTAAACTGACCTGATTTTTGGCATACAACTCTCCAGTTTTGACTGTAGTTCACATGAACTGCCTGCTACATCAGAACAAGCATCTTTTAACCTATCTGTCCTTCTAATTTTACCCTTCCAAACCTGTACATGAAGCTGGAAGAACTTGTATTTTAATTAGCTCAGCTGTGGCATCTTCAGATAATTTTACTGAGGCTTTTACAAGATACAGCTCCTCAAAAATGGTAGATGCAGCAGACAGCTGGTTGACACTGGTGTAACTCACCCAAGCTCTGCTATGCTACCACCAGGCATCTAATTCTTGCAGGACTCAGAACTGCTGAACAGGAGCTGGCCACCTCCCAAAGGGTTATATTTCATGTAAATGCGCACCTAATAGCCTCTTTTAGAGAGATCAGTATGAGCAATCATCTAAATCAGAAATGCTTTTTGTTTATTATTATTACTTTTAAATTGCATTTTTCTTGATGTCTCAGGGAAGCTTGGCCTTCTGC